>OY720675.1:120223596-120509111 GCA_963170755.1 Amphimallon solstitiale
AGAAAGTGAAATTCCAAATAAATGACATCATTACCAATAAAATTGTACACATACATTTTTAGTATCTGTTAGCTTGGGTAGGGTAAGGTTTATGTATTATTGCTTACCAATTTCTTTTTTTCTCAAAGAATTTAATTGACATCTTCAACGGCGAAACTTCCAAAACGTATTGTATGCGCGAAAATGAGAGTGAATGCCTTGTTGATAAGTATAGGTAAGAATTAACTTTTTTTTTTACACTCATAAATATAAAAAGCATGAAGGACTTGTATAATAAAGCAGCAATAGCAAAATTACTATTTACAAATGTCACATATGTATGCAGACGTGTTTTGGGTTGGGCTGAGTTGGTTAATTTAAGCGCACATACTTTATATGCCTAATGATTGCCTATATTACATTTTATCATATCTTTCAACAGGCCCTTCGCAACGGGGTATTTGAATGTAGTAATAAATGTAAAGGAATTTTGATTTAACGAAGTAACAACAATTTCAGAGACCATATGATAAATATGTATAACTCGAAAGGAAAATGAAATTTAATATTTATTTAGAGAAAGAATAAGAAACAATAACAGAAATGATTATACAAATTCAAGTTTATATGATCTATTAGAAATTCTGTGGTGTTGCACTCAACAATACCTCAAAAAACTTTGTTTTTTCAAAGTCTACTTCTCGAAATTTTCACATTCCAATTTTTTTTTTTTTAAATAGAACACCCAGTATTTTATTGTGTCATTTTGTTTCTTTTTTCATTCTCTTTCCGTTTTGTTAACAATGCCCTATACCTAGCTTTCGTAAATTTTCTGCGGTAATCATTATAGGAGCAATTAGCGGTCAAATAAAGAACTACGAGGATTGTTGTAGACACCCCAATATTCGTTCAACTAATGGAATGCTGGTATGGGGCCCGACTGATTTAGTCAACTGTCAAACAAAGTAAAGGTTAAATCCAACTACCCCAAAGTAATAATTTTACAGAATGAAGGGCATCACATTTATATATATATATATATATATATATATATATATATATATATATATATGAAACAATGGTTTCTCGGGTTCTTGGCCGCGTGTGAGATGTGTCCTGAGAAGGACTGTTGTCTCGACGTTTCGACGAGATCGCACTCGTCATTTTCTAGAGATAGTCTTCTGCTGGTTACAGTTGAGAGTTATCAGCAGATAACTCTCAACTGTAACCAGCAGAAGACTATCTCTAGAAAATGGGTTACGACGTTTTACGTATTCCGATTCCTAATCGCCATTCCCCTCTGTTCATCCACATGCCCTCCTCCAGATCCGTCTCTCGAATTTCCTTATCCACTCCGTCTCTCCAGCTTCTGCGCGGTCTTCCTCGTTTTCGGTTTCCTTGGGGGTTCCAGTTTCGTACTTTCTTTGGGATTCTGTGTTCTGGCATTCTTTGGACGTGCCCATACCATGTTAGCTGTTTAGTTATAATGTCATCAATAATGTCGTGTTGTATTCCCATTTCTTGTCTGATGGTTTCATTTGGGACTCTATCTCCTCTGGATTTTCCTGCCGCTCTTCTCCAGAAGTCCATTTCTGTGGCTTTTATCTTTCTTTTTTTTTTCTTTTATCGGCCACACCTGCGAGCTATATGTTATTATGCTTTTCACGATGGAGTTGTAAATCCTTTTTTTCTTTTCTTTTGTAATGGTCTTGTCCCATAGAATACTGTTCAACATGGAAGTAGCTCTTCTTCCCTGTACGTTTCTGTCCGATATTGCCTCATCTAGTGTCCCATCCTTAGCTATTTTCATTCCTAGGTATTTGTATATATTGCAATGTTTGATGATCTGTCCCGTTGCTAGATGTAGGTCTTCTTGCTGTCCTCCTATGCACATATACTCCGTTTTTGTAATGTTTACATCCAGGCCCCATTTTCCGTATCCCTCGATGAGATTTCGGCTCATATATTCCATGTCATCTATATCTTGTGCAATAACTACTTGGTCGTCCGCGAAAGAGAGGGTATATACTATCGTGTCGGCATCCACCGGCATTCCCATACTATTGCATTTCCGTTTCCATGTCTTTAGTGCATATTCCAAGTATATTTTGAATAGTGTCGGAGATATACAGCAACCCTGTTTAAGACCCTTGGTTATTGTGAATCCAGATGTTAATCCTTCGTTGGTTTTGACTCTGGATGTGGAGCCCGCGTATAGAGACCTCACAGCTTTTATTATTTCCATGTTTATGTTGCTATGTTGAAGAGCCTCCCATAGTTTTACTAAAGGCACACTGTCGTAGGCCTTTTTAAGATCTACGTACAGGAGATGTACCTCTTGATTTCGTGCTGTTTTCTTTTCTAAAATTTGAGTTAGCGTAAACAGGTGGTCGACTGTGGATTTTCCTGCTCTGAAGCCTGCTTGTTCTTCTGCCTCCATATCGGCATATTCTTTCTCTATCCTGTTCTTTAAGATTTTCCCATAAACTCTTGTAACGGCTATTCCTCGATAGTTGTCGCAGTTACTCTTGTCGCCTTTTTTGAATATCGTCGATAGGTACGATATCTTCCATTCCATGGGTACCTCGTGCCTGTTAAGGCATCTTTGGAATAAATTTCTTAATAGCCCGTATAGCTTATCTGTGCCGTATTTTAACAGTTCATTAGTAATATTACCTGGTCCTGGGGCTCTTCCGTTTTTTAATTTTTTACAGACTTCTTTAACCTCCGCCACAGTTATTCTAATTGGGGATCCTTGTATAAATATGCCCTGGTTTTCGTTTTGGATGTCTTTAAATTGAGGTCTGTCTTCTGTCAACATCTCCTCAAAGTACTTGTTTCATGTTTCAGGTGTTATAGGTGAGATTATGTCCTTCGCTCGTCCTCCTCTCATACTTTTGAGGAGCCTCCAACTTTCTGTACTCTTCCTTCCTCCAATGTATGTATTGAGTCTTGAACACGTCCTTTCCCATTGATTATTCTTTTTTCACATATTTTCTTCCGTACTCTCTTTTGTGATTCTTTGTCTTCCATAGAAAAATTGTTACAAATATAACTCTAAATACTTTTGCACTAATAACATATACGCGTAGAATGCATAATTTGCAAGATATTTGCGAAAAACTGTTTTTCTATAAGATAAAAAAACCTACTTCCGGTAGGACTTTTCTATAAAATCTTTCTAAAATTCATTTTGTCTAAACTTAGTAGTTGACGAGATATTAGAAAATTGTTATTTTTTAACTGAAGTCAACTACTACTTTCTGCCTACCGATTTTCCTGAAAATCTAATCAGATCCCAAGAGGAAATATTACTCGTAAACATAAAGTTTGGTATTGCACCCAATACTTCCTTAAACGACGTATAAGAAAGTAAAATAGATGGGAAGGTAAGGGGAAAGGAAATAGGAAATGAGTATGGAATCAGGTACAATCACAAAGAAACAAGAAATATATAAAGCAGGAAGAAATATGAACCAAAATTTATTAAACAAATAGATTTAACAAAAAAGATAAGGACATGGAAAAATGAGTAAAGGAATCAGACTCATGAGGTGTCAAATGGAACACAAGAAAGAAAAGAAAGGAACGATTTTTCAGCTCATTGATTCTGTGAGTACTTACGTTAGGAAAATTTCTTCTTCTTCTTCTTCTTCTTTCTATTAGGATTTCTCCTGTTATGTAACCAATCCCTATAAACTGTCTCTCCATCTTTTCCTCGGTCTTCCTGTCCTTCTTCTTCCAAGTGGTCTGCTGTCTCTTGCTATTTTTGGCAATCTCTCGTTGCTCATTCTAGACACGTGGTCCTCCCAGTTTTGTCTTCGCTCTCTTGTCCATATATCAATCTCCGTTACCTGACATGTCTCTCTTATATTTTCATTTCTAACTCTGTCCCATCTGGTTTTTCTCGCTATTCTTCGCAGGACCTTCATCTCCGTCGTTTGCATTTGCCTTCTGGTTTTAGCCGTCTGTGACCTCACTTCGGCCCCATAGGTCAGTATGGGCCTCAATGCACTCTTGTATATTCTTGTTTTTGTATCAATTCTCAGGTACTTGTTGTTCCAGATTACGTCGTTCATGCATCCAGCGAGTCTATTCGTTTTCGCAACTTGTTCATTTGTTTCTTTGTCTATGTCACCCGAGCTTGTTATTACTGTGCCCAAGTATTTCACCTGCATCACCTGTTCTATTATGACGTTGTCTACGACTAACTTGCATCTAATTGGGGCTTTTGCAATCGTCAATACTTTAGTCTTTTCTGTGGAGATTTTCATGTTATATTTTTTGCATGTGTTATTGAATTGAAGTAACAGTCTCTGTAAATTGTCCTCATTCTCTGCTATCAATATAGCATCGTCTGCATAGCATAAAATAGTAATGTTATTTCTTCCCATCCTATATCCTCTCATGTTTTTCACAGATTCTATTATTTCGTCCATCATAAAATTGAACAGCATGGGGCTCAACGAGTCCCCCTGTCGTATTCCCTTTCCAACCGGTATCTCTTGTGATGTTTCTCCATTACATTTCACTCTTATGCAGCCGCCTGTATAGATGTCTTTTATCAGTTGTATTAAAGAAGTTGGAATCTTTCTCCTAGCGAGTATTTCTGTCATATCCGATAAGCGTATTCGGTCAAAAGCCTTTTGTAGATCTACCAGACACATAAATGCTGGTCTGTTAAATTCCAATGACTTCTCAACAACCTGACGTACCACGAATATGGCATCCATGCAAGATCTTCCTTTCCTAAAGCCCTGTTCAGGAAAATTTCAAGTCACTATTAGTGGTTGAGTAATTCGCACAAAATTTTTATTTAGATTAAGGGTGTTATATAGCAAACTAAAAATTTCGACGTCTTCGCTGCGGGTATAGGGGGGTTCTACTCAGGGGTGGAGCTTGCCAATACCCCACTACCACGTACTGTTTTGCTAAATGCTATAGTAAAAATCTAAATTGTATAGTTCCCAGTTTATAAGTACCGCCCTTATGGAGCGATGCATTCGAAATGACATACGTCTGATGCGTTAAGTGCTAATTGTCTCTTTTCATGCTACAGATACTCTACGTAACGTAGGTGCTAGTAATATTTTGTATGATTTATTTAGTCTGGTGTCTAGGCGCCACAGGAATGTAAATTGTAAGTTTTTTTAGTCTGACATGTGTTCAATAAGTTAATATGTAAGATAGAATTCTGATTAAAAGAAATATTACTTAGTGCCTATGAATACTATATAATAATAATAATATTTTGTTGAAAGGCACTAATGTCATCGTCTTGATTATCTTTTCCATTGGCCGTATTAAAAATCACAGGATAATTATTTATATCTATAGGTACTATTATTATACAAGTTGGCCGGCAAGGTATCCGAGAAACCTCGTACATGAATTCAATGACTAAAGGGGCCCACACACTGCGGTTTTGTTCGACAGATTTGTTCGACGAACAAGTCTGTCGAACAAAACCGCAGTGTGTGGGCCCCTATTAAACAGATATGTTCAGCAGCTTTGTACGCCAACATCAACGACGGTTTTCGGCCCACACACTTCAGATTTGTTCGACAGACTTGTTCATCGAACAAATTTGTCGAACAAAACCGCAGTGTGTGGGCCCCTTAATTTTAAGCAAAAATGTTCCTATTCACTTTTCCCGAATTCCTAACGGTTCTTGAAATATCGGTGTTCGAAGCTGTAATAAATTACTAGAGGGTTTAGAAAAAAATGTGATTTATTTTATGGAAAGCCTACGGAGCATTATGAAAGCAGCTGAATGTGGCCACCGCATTGTACAATGCATAACTAATCTTCCGTCAGAATCCTCGTTCCCAGTTGTAGTTCTCCATATTGTTTTTCGCTTCATAAAATGTCATGAATCTTATGGATGATCCGGTATTATTAGGCTTTCCCCTTGAATATGTTAGTGTCTAGATTTTTTCATGTCCCATATGAGAAAATCTAGTGGGTAGAGATCCGGAAATCGCGGTGGCTAAGCTATGGAACCACGACGACCTATCCATCGATTTGGAGACTGTTCATTGAGAAAATTAGTGACACCTCTTCCGCATTGGCCGGAGGACCATCATAAATAATGAAGTGTAGCCACCACACGACTTTCTTGTACATATGAGCGTTTCAAATTATACAAAATTGGATTTTGAATAATTTTTGTATAAAAAGATTCATAAAATTTATAGTTTGAAGCGCTCATACGTATAAGAAAATTGTGTGGTGGTCACACTTTATTATTTTCGAATATCTTGCAAAGTGTACATTCTATAGTGAATCATTAAGGGTGTTGTATACCAAGCTGAAAATTTCGACGTCTTCGCTGCGGGTGTCGGTGGGGTAGTGCCCATGGGTGAAGCTTGCCAATACCCCACTACCATGTACTGTTTTGCTAAATGCTATAGTATAAATCTACTGAAGAAAATACACAAGAGTAAGTTCATTTGTTATTAGAAATTATAGTGTTCTAGCCATACAGGTAGTCAACACAAATATTTATTTCTAAACCATAATAATGGAAGAAAATGCTATATATTTTAGATTGCTATTCAATTTAGATCATTATGGCAAAGATTTATCTTATTTTGAAATTAATGTGATTCCAGGGTATCATCTCAAATAAATGCTAGTCGAATAGTTAATATCCACTCTTTCATGAGCCAGATATTGGGTACTAGTCGTTACACGCCTTTTGACTGTACCATTGTTGATATGGAAATCATACAGGAAGTTATACACGGTTTAGTCTCAGATTTACATCTCAAATGTAAATTTTGCAATGAAAATAAAAATAATAAAAGCAGATGACACTGGAAATGAAATGTATGACATAAATACTGCAATAGCAGTAGGAGCGTTATCTATAGGAATTGGTTATTCGCAGATAGATGAATTAATGGCTACAACAAATATACCATTTATGTCGCCAAATACTTATCAAGTAATGCACAGAAAAGTAGCAGACAAAATACATGCGTGCGCTTGGGAAAGTATGGCTCTAGCTGCGGAAGAAGAAAAGAGGATTGCTTTAGAAGTCGGTGATATTAGTAATGACGGCACACCATACATAACCGTGATATGCTACGGCGCATGGTCCAAAAGGTCATACAAAAGTAACTATAACGCTGCTTCTGGTGCTGTGAGTAGCTATTGAGGTTCAATTTCTCTTTCCTAGTGGGTTTTAATTTCTTTTAGGCATGTATAATTGGTGCTAAAACGGGGAAGCTACTTTTTTTGGGGATAAAGAACAAGTACTGTTGCATATGTGCAAAAGCAGAATACAAAAAAGAGAAATTTGTTAAAACCAACCATTTACTCGGAAACTCCATTCAAAAACTTTTTGAGATTACCAAAAACCCACATGGAGGGGGGGGGTTCCAACGTTTTGGTTTTAGAGTCGTCGCATGCCCCACTAACGATTTATCAAATAAAATAGTCTCGCATATTTTTTTCCAAAAAAGATGCAGAATGACTGTACTGATAATATCATGTATTGAATGAAATTTCATTGTTTTATTATTATATATAAATTATTTAAAGTTTAATGTTTATTCATTATTATTATGTAACTACATCTGTAAAATAATAAGTCCTATTTATGTCTGTTCTTTATTTACCATAACACGAAGAGCAATCTAATTAAATTTTTAAAATAAAAGATATCCTTTCCGAGCAATTTCTGGTTTACTTCAAATCTTTTTATAACTGTCCGAACACTGAATCGTTTGAGAGTAATTTTTTGCTAGGTCGTAAATTACTCTTTTGAACGTCTACCAGTCTGGTACAATATCTGACGATCTGTACAGAGGAAGTAGGCACCACCTATATCCATCTCATTTTCTATATTAGTTTTACATTATTTTTAACTCACTTATAAATGTCACTAGTATTTTATCTTGATAAATGTAAAATAATGGAAGAACTAAAAAAGCTAGTATTATTTATGAATTATATGTAATGTTTTTGTTTAAGTTTGTATTTATGTAAAATTATAAAAGCCTGCCAGAGAATGTGTACAATTTTATGAAATGTAATACAAAATAATATAAGTAAATTTTACAAAAAGAAAATATACATTAATTTTATAAAGTTAAACCAAGGTTACTAGATAATGTTTTCAATTTTATGAAATGTAAAATAATATAAAAAAAATGTTTAATCAAACACCTACTCAAAACCGTAACAACGATTTCTGTATTCCGAATATCGCTCGTAAAGTGAATCCCCACCTAAACAAAGTAACTCCGCCCTGTCTTGGATTGCAAGGATATGTCAAATATTTGACTGCAGGTGGCGTATTAAAGCAGTGCCAAAAATGCATTTCGTTCTTATCAAGTTACACATTTATCTTAATAAATACGAAAAAATTTTGCTAGAAATTAATGTTCACAATAATATGTTATACGTCGGTACGCATTTTATTTTTCGATTATCTATTTATATTTAATTTTTTATAACAATTAATAAAAAATTGAAAAAACAAAATGCCTAGGGACGTGTAGATAAACATTATAAGAATATTTCATCTAAATCATTTTTGCATAAAGTTTAAAGATAGCCTGTAATCTGTAAATATTTGAAGATGTACCTATACAACACCCTTAATACAAGATTTCATTACATTGTATAGGTATCAAACAACAACAGTATTTTTGTTTGAGAATAGTATCTGTCGTCGTATATGACATGAGCGGACAAAATATATTTACAAATTACAAGTAATAAATGTTTTAGTGTTTATCGATATATTGTTTTACAAAGTTGAATTCCGTGTGCTTGATATCGATCTACTTTAGGGAACAAGACACGTAGAAATAACCTGAAGCAAATTACTTTTAAAATATAATATATTTTTTACTTTTAATAATAATAATAATAATAATTTATTCAGTCCAAATGTAATAAACCAATTACAGGACAAAGAAGTAAACGTACATTAATAAAATACAAATCAATCATTTTCTTATTTGTAAAAAAATAATTTACCGCTATATACATATATTTATCTATAGAGTTGCAGAATTATGTATTACTTGCTGAATTGGAAACAAAAAATATATCATCATAATGTAAGTTGGCAGCACGACAAATGGTGACCAGTGGCGATCCCCGAAGAAGATTAGTCCTCGAAAAGTCCAACCAAAACGTGGAGGAGGAGCGTGAGGAAATTCTGGGAGTGTAGAAATTCAAGCATGAAAGGAGATGTTGGCAATCAATTGTTCCATTACATAGCTTCCATATGAAGCGAGCACCATGAAGCTCTCGGCGATCCCGCAGTGATTGGAGGTCATGTGCTTGCAACAAGAGATTGTAATCGATGCCACGTTCCGGATAAATTCCCATATCCTTGAAAGATAAGTATTTCAGGAATCGCCGCTGCACTCTCTCAATGGCTAGTTGTAGATATATGTACTGAGGTGACCATACTTGTGATGCACATTCCGGCTTACAGACGACAAAAGTGAAATACAAAGCCTTCAGAAGCAGTGGATTTTTAAAAAACTTACAACTGCGCAAAACCAAGCCCAAAGCCTTTGAAGCCGAATTGCAAATGAAATATATATGACTGGAAAAGTTCAAATGTGTGTCAAAGAACACGCCAAGGTCCTTTATGCTGTCCACCCGCCTAAGCCGGTTGTCCTCAATAGAATAGGTAGATGGTATATTATTATTTTTGAGAGAGTAAGACATATAACAACATTTACTTACATTTAGTTTCAAATTGAAGTTGGAACACCAAGTCGATATACGATTCAAGTTTTCTTGAAGACGAAGTACATCGTTGCAAGTTCGTATAGAGCAGTAGATCTTTATATCATCCGCATATGAGAGTACATTGCATGTTATCGATTTAAGCAAATCGTTGGTATATAGAGTAAATAACAGATGTCCCAAGTTAGAGCCCTGTGGCACACCGGATGAGGGAGTACACTTAAATGACCTAAATCCATTGTAAAAGACATAATTGCGCCTATTTGTCAAATATGAATGCAGAAGTTTGAGCAGGGACGGGCTGAATCCAACTGCTGCGAGCTTTTCAGAAGGATACCATGATCTATCGTGTCAAACGCGCGACTAAAGTCAGTGTAGATCACGTCTAACTGGCCATTAGCATCCAGTTCATGAGAGACAGCCTGAGTTATAGTGAGTAGTTTCGTAACTGTAGACCGTCCACGAATGAAACCATGTTGACATTCAGAAATCAAAGATTTTGTATTGAAAGCTATGCAGGAATAAATTACGTTTTCAAAAACCTTTGCAAAGTTGGGTAGAATGGATATTGGCCTGTAGTTCTCAACTCTAGTTCTGTCATCTTTATTAAAGATTGGGCTTATTCTTGCTCTTTGCCATCGCCAAGGAAAAGTAGCTGTTCTTATTGAAGTATTCATTATTATAGCCAGAGGCTCAGCTGAAGCAAGTCTGGCATTGTGAACAAATATACTTGGGATTTGGTCATCGCCAGCTGTATAATCTTGATTGAAAGACGATATTATTCGTATTAGCTCGTCTTCTGTAATACTGGATAATGTAAATGGAACTTGATTTGGTTGAGAATCATCAAATGAGAATTGAGAGCTATGCTGATATACAGATGGAAACATATTAGCAATGGCGTTAACTATATCTTGTGGGAAGTCAATTTGTTGGTTGTTATGATATAGTATGTTCGGTATACGTGAAGTGCCACGCCTACTATGTATATACTTAAATACTTCCTTAGGATTTTTTAAGATTGACAATTCCACCCCATCCATATATGATTTATAAGAGTCCGCAATCAACAATTTACATAGACCCCTTAATCTCTCAAACTCGGTGTGAAAATAATTGGTTTTTGTTGACTTCCATCGCCGCCTGTAGTAAGCCTTCAACTTCAGGTGACGTATGGCGTGCTCAGTTAACCAAGGCAGATAAGGGTATTTAGCAGCAGAAATTGTTTTAGGCACATGCAAATCAAAAATATGATACAAAGCATCATAAAATTTTTTTTACGTTATTGCACTCGTAGAGGAAGGACCAGTCTTTATTCAGTACTTCGGTATATAAGTTTTGGTAATTGGCTTTGTGGAAATTATACCTCATATTACTGTTAGAAGGAAAAATCACCTTTCCAGAACAATTAGATAAAGAAGACAAATAAATACATAGCGGCGGGTGATAAGGATCCACGGGTACAAAAGGAGAATCTTCGAGATCAACATCAACGGAATCACCATTTTTTTTTAGCAGGTCTCAAGCAATTCACCGAATGAAAATTTCTCCGACAGATACAGAATAACAAGCTTCCCTACAACATTTATCTCGTGTTAGGACGAGCAGTATAATGCTGACGTGTTTCTTTATTTTTTTTAATTCTTTTGAATGTTTCTAGTTCTTGCTTTTACTTATTTTTTTCCAAATATTTTCATTTCTCATTTTTCAGAATACCAGCATGGTCTTGCGAGTAAAACATCTACACATATCTCAATATCTTCTTTATTCGATAACATATTAATAGCTTTGAATCCAGAAAAAAATGTAGCGTTGAAGCGATTTGTCTAAACTGTCTAGAGCATTCAATATTATTGACAATGATCGTGTGATAGAAAATATATTTTTAAATCATACCTAGAGATTCCTAAAGAATTTACTGAAATAAATACAGCTGTCAATATCGATACTTGCATAAACGTAGTTGGAGTACCACAGGAGGTTTATTTTAGGACAGTAAAACGGAAGTAGTAATTATCTTCAGTGAAAAAAATTAAATTTTTTCAAGGTCAGCTGTTAAGTTTAGACCGGTTTAGATAAATTTCTCAAGGATATAAAACTTCTCAACAGTATCTCTAGTAACTGGTTTCAAGATGAATTTTAAAATTTTAAATATCTTGGCAATGTCTGTTATATTCTAGGGTAAATTTTAAACTGCAGTATCGATGAATCACTCGAATAAAGCGGCCCAAAACTTATGTCAATGTATTTAATAAAACTTGGGCGTCTTTTAAATATAACTTTAAATCACTTCTTACGTTTTTAATCACATATAATAAAAATATATATAAAGGCTACATAAGCACGCTACATACGCGTTGAATCTCTAGTTAAGGGTCACTTTGTTATTTGTTTTCCCCGCGAATATTATTATGTCTAAGGTGCCTTTTAAAGTGCCGAATATTTAAAAATTTTGATTTATTTAAGATTATAGTAATCTTATTAAGTGTAAACCGAGGGGTAAACCACTGGGGATGTTTAGTGTACACATGAAAGGATGTCCGAGGATGTCCGGGGATGTCCAGGGATGTCCGGGGGATGTCCGAGGATGTCCGGGGATGTCCAGGGATGTCCGGGGTTGTCCGGGGATGTCCAGGGATGTCCGGGGATGTCCGAGGATGTCCGCGGATGTACACATTCAATTGATATCATGACGCATGCGCATGCACAAGCGCAGTGTCTTCTTTATATCATCCGACACGAGAAACCATGAGAATTCTAACCTCGTGTTGACATCGTGTATATGTGGCGAACGGTTGGTTAAATAATTTAGAAATAAATTGCAGATTCAAACTAGATACACGTAATTTAGATAAGTCTACAAATAGATATTTTATTATATATAGAACGGGGCTTTTAACATTTTTAATGATAGCTACTTGGTGTAAAATGGATACAGCAGATTGCTTTGCCGAAGTCGAAGAGAAATTAAAAATAAATGTTCCGAAGTATATTAAAACCATTTTAAACATAAATGGGTTTAATAATGGGAGACTACTTTCGGAAATTGCGGACCATTAATGTATGGTTGCAGTCCCAATGTCATAGTGACGAAAATTGGAACTTAATGGAAAAAAAGTACGATGACTTTGTGTTTGAAACAAAAGTAGACACGAAAAGCGAACTATTTTGTATAGTAAATTGTCTGTGTGGCATGAAAATTAAAATAACGAAATATGCAAAAAATTCAAACTGCACAAGACGGTGGGTTTATGGTAATATACATAAACACTTAAAAAAACATTTAAATGAGAATCCTCTAACTTTCAATTCTTCTACAAGATTAAACGAGCTAAGTACTAAGTTATTTCTCTCCAACTAATACCACAGATAATGAGACAGACACTAAACAATTTAAAATTTTACAATACACAGTCCTTTCGCCAGGTACTGCAAGGAATACAACTGGAAACGCACATTCAGAGATGCCATTATCAGCAGCTACACTCAATGATGGTCCCACTGCGTCACAAGTCCTACAGCATAAAATACATAGCCACCTCGTTAGCCACAAATGGGAGAGTCAAAAATATCAACAATCTGAAAGAAGAAAACGAGCGCGAGAGCAAACTGAAAAACAACCACAAATCACCAACTTTTTTTCAGTTATTGATAAAATTACAAAAGTTATTGCTGATAATTCAAATTGTAACAAAACTCTCATGTAGGTTCACTTAAATTCCGATACGATAATCTCTTTACAAGACAATCACCCCCGAAATAGACATCAGCAATTACTAAAAATGTTAATGGATATAGCACTTCAGAACTCAGGTAATTCTGCCCATCGTAACAAATATGATGACACTCTCATAAAGTTAGCGTATACTTGTTATACGTGGGAGGTAGGATACTTTATGAAACTCTATATGCAAATTTGAAAAACGCAATACCTTCAATAATAACTTGTTTGAATCGATACGTACAAAAAACCTCGAACAAAATTGAGGAGGGAGTTTTTGACTACGAAGGATTAAATAGATTTTTAGAAGAAAGAAAGCTAGCTAAAATAGTGTGGTTAAGAGAAGATGCTACAAGAATCACAGGTAAAATTGAGTACGATAAAAAAAACAAATAAACTCGTTGGACTTACACTTCCTATAGTCTTCCCTAAACCAATACATACATCGCAAGTTCTGCAAAAATAATGCAACAATATTTTCGTAATTCTACAAAATCTAGCTATGCTTATGTTATAATGGCGTAACCTCTATCAGAATTGGCTCCACCATATTGTCTTGCGATCTATGGGACAGACAACAAATTTAATTACGTTGACGTTCAAAGCAGATGGAAGGAAATTCAAAACAGGGCAGCCAGTTATGGTATATATATTATAGGATTTTCAACAGATGGCGTTACACGTCTTTTAATAGCTATGAGGGAAAATGTCATGCTTCTAGCGGAAAAGAGTAACGACTCTTATTCCTGGGAATGGTTTAATGCTGGATATGGTAAAAATAATCCCAATTCCGCTTCATTTGTTCAAGATAGTGTGCACATAGCTACCAAGTTAAGAACGCGTATTCTTAAACCTGGAATCACGTTGCCTATTGGCAATTACATCATTATACCAGATGATTTATGTATTTCAAGTAATAGACATGTTCTCTAAAGGCAAACACTTTTTGATAAAATCCGATTTGAAAGCAGAAGACAAAATGAATTATGAGGCAGCTAGAAAACTGTGTTCATCTGCTGTATGCACGTTACTGCAAAATGTTCCTGAAAGTAACGGAAATATTTTCTATTTCAGAGTAATGCATGCTGTAATTATGTCGTTTATAGAGAAAAATATGACCACTAGTGACAGATTATTCAACATTTGGTACAGTGTCTTCTGTTTGCGAATTTGGAACACGAATTGAACACCCAACGTATGTATAATCTAAGTAAAAATTTTATAAACATTTATGTATTGAGCTGAACGCTCATTCTTTAATCAATCTTATCAAGACATTTCAAATGAATGATATACTTTCCCAAAATATGTTTCTTCCTTGGCTCTTTAGTAGTCAAGTCTGCGAACAGACATTTCGAAGCACACGGTCTATGACTTCGACTTTTTCGACAAAGGTAAACTTTGGTATGAAAGATATTATTCAACGATTAAATAGAATTCATGCCATAAACAATGTAGTTAATGACTTTAAGGACACTGTAATTTTTCCTAGAGAAGTCAAGAAAACCGATAATCAGTATAATCTACAAATAGAAGATCAAGAGCTAAAAAAATTTAGTGATGAAGTCATTGCCGCATTTGTAAAAGAAGCTCTAGAAAAAGCACTAGGTGACACAGACAATCTAGGAATGAAAGTTAATTCAAGCTGCTGCTACTCGATTCCTATGTTCTTTAATACAAAAGCAAAACAACAAAAACATTCCGAAGTATATGAAAGCAGTGAAGATGAAGAAACAGTATGTATAGCATCAAACTGTGAAAATGAAGATACTAGAATACTAGAAAACCTAGAAATGTACTCCAAAAATAACATTGATACCAAAGACTTACGAACGCTAAGTGATTTAAAAGATATTTCGCAACTAAATATTAGCGGTACTTTAAACGTTAATGATTTTTCTAAACATAATAATGATGTGAAATTAGAAAGAAATGAATTTGTTAGAGTAAATGTTGGCAACAAGTCTGTTGTGATAAAGAAATCCACACTCAGTTGGATACTAGAGGAAAATCATAATAAAATTTGCCCAGATCGATTAAGAAGATTTATAAATAATTCACCTTCCTATTCTCCTCATAAACGACCTAAGCAAAAATCATCATTTCCACAAAAGAAATATATTTTTGGCAATAATGGAAAGGCAAAATCGAATCAAATATCATACAAGATATCTTCATCGTCGAGTTTATCATCTTGTTCCTCGAGTTGCGATGAAAAGGAGTTTGTTTATGATCAGTCTACAAACACCGAAATAGAAGAAATCACCTTTGAACCAGATCAAGCCAACTCGATTTTTATTAAACCAGGGTATTATTACGGGATGTCTTATGAGGAACGGTGGTATGTAGGAAAAATGGAAGAAATTATCAACGATCGTATGTTTAAAATGAAGTTTCTCAAGCAAATCAGACAAATAAATAAATTTACTTGGCCCAAAGAAAACGACGTTGCAAATGTCCATAAAGAATTTTTAATTATGGGGCCTTTAGCTTTAACCAAACAACCATCGTCCTCTAAAAAGGACATTGTTATTTACACTTTACAGGAAAATTTATATACATCTTAAGAATACATATAATGACTGTAGTTGAGCATGTAGAAGTATCTCGAGAAATACAATACACTCGACTATACACTTAAAGTATACTAATATAGTCGGTATTAGTATACTTTAAGTGTAGTTCTGGGATGTTTGAGGATGTCCGGGGGATGTCCAGGGGATGTCCGGGGATGTCCGGGGATGTCCGGGGGATGTCCGGGGATGTCCGGGGATGTCCGAGGATGTCCTTGGATGTCTGGGGATGTCCGGGGATGTATGGGGATGTACGGAGGATGTATGGGGATGTCCCTATAGAAGAGGATGTCTAGTGTACACATTTTTCCCAGTAGTTTACCCCTCGGTGTAAACCAATGCAATAATTGTTTTAAATTTTAATAGCATCCATACAAAAAGTCTTTTCGAGTATTGGTGGATGAACAAGATTGGACAATTCATTAACATATAATAAAATATATTTGCGTGGTCACCACACTACTTTCTTCTCGTCACAGTTACTTAAAAATTATCTGAACAAAAATAGTTTCACATGAGCTTTCTAACACTTTTGTATATCCTATAAATTTATCTCTTCTAATTTCACCAACATCTGCAAATGAATTTTGGGATATGTTTTATGTTTTTCCAAATTCACTCTTGAGAACTTTTATATCCTTTAGAAATTTGTCTAAATCGGCCTAAATTTAGCAGCTGATTTGAAATAATTTCCTGTGGCACTGCAACTACGTTTATGTAAGTATTGATAATTACAATTGTTTGATTTATTTCAGTAAATTGTTTATGAATCTCTAGGTATGATTTAAAAATATATTTTCTATCAAATGATCATGATCAATAATATTGAATGCTCTAAACAAATCGCTTCAACGCTAAAATTTTTTCTTGATTCAAAGCAATTAATATGTTATCGAATAAAGAAGTTATTGAGTTATGTGTACAAGTTTTACTCGCAAGACCGTACTGATATCGTGAAAAGTGAGAGTGAAAATATTTGAAAAAAAAGAAGTAAAAACATTAATTATTTTTTAAAAATTAAGAAACACGTTAGCATTATGTTGCTCGTCCTAAGACGAGATAAATTGTGTAAAGAAGCTTGTTATTCCGTATCTGTTGGAGAAATTTTCATTCAGTGAATTGCTTGAGACCTTCCTAGAAGTGAAAAATATATTTTAAAAGTCATTCGTTTTAGGTTGTTTCTTCCGTTCTTGTTCCCTCAAGCAATACAATATATCGATATACACTGAAACATTTATTACTTGTAATTAGTAAATATACTTTGTCCGCTCATGTCATATATAGAACCACAGATACTATTCTAAGACAAAAATCCTGTTGTTATCTGATACGCATACAATGTAATCAAATCTTGTATTAATCTAAGCAAAAAATTTGAGCGGATTACTCAACCACTAGGATCTACTGAAAATTTCCCTAACGTAAAGTACTTACAGAATCAAGGAGCTGCATAATCGTTCCTCTCTTTTCTTTCATGTTTTATTTGCCGTCGCGGGTGCATACTAGTTGGCTCCGGCGGTCAATTTTTAATCCTCTTGTGCAAAAAGGTTACAGGTAAATTGGCTCCGAAAATATTTGCTAATTAGGTCCCGTTAATCCTCCACCGCGGATTAACATGGAAACTTAAAATGTCATTTAGAAGCACCTAAACTGTGTTATTAAGAAAAGAAGTAAACAAATCCCACCCTCTCATTATAAATCCCACTTACAGTTTATGAAAAATTTGAGGTATATAAATTAAGAATTACAACTATGAAAATTAGTTTACTTTTACCGTAAAATGGGGTGTGTCGAAAAAATGTTGAGTGACAAAGGGAAACCTGTAATTGTTTTAAATAATTTTAAATATAATTTTCACAAAATATTGTGCGAGAATGTGCAAAGATGGCAATGTGCAAAACGTGGGTGTAAATCATTCATTAAAACTCAGGGTTCAAATGACTGCATAATGGAACATAACCATGATCCTGTAAGTGTACAAACTTTAAATCGTCAAAAAATAAGCAATTCCGTTCAGAGAAAAGCAGTTGACGACATTTGTGAAAGACCCATGAAGATCCTTCATCAAGAACTGAAAACGTGCGACGCTGATACAATAACTGTGACGGATGTAAACTTAATACGAAAGTGTATGTACAATGGTCGGAAAAGTGTGATTCCAAAAATTCGGAAAAATGTAAAGGATGTTCATGATGTTTTGAATAGTATAGACATAAAAACAAATAAGGGAGAATTATTTCTTCATCAAAACGATGTTAACAACAATTTTGTGGCTTTTTCGTGTGAAACAAACATAAAATTTTTAAGTAAAATGTCAACAATCTACGTTGATGGAACATTCAAATGTGCAACAAAATTTTTTTATCAACTTTTTACTGTTCATGGTCTAGAAAACGATCACTATATACCTCTCGCCTTTTTTTTTGTTGTCGAACAAACAAATTCATTCTTATATTGCTGTTTTCGAGTTTCTAAAAAACGAGTGTGAAAAATTAAATTTGTATTTCAACCCTGTATCTGTTTATGCCGATTTAGAAATAAACATCCACAAAGCAGTCTACAGTGTTTTTCCATCTGCTGTAGTAAAAGGATGTAGATTTCATCTGGGTCAATCATGGTAAGTCAAAATTTTAAGTTAAAAAGTAGTAAAATACATTATTTCATGTTTTGTAGGTGGCGTAAAATACAAGAAGTAGGGCTACGCTCAGAATATTTGCAAGATTCTGAAATTGGAAAATATCTCCAATACATTTTCGGGCTTCCATTTCTGAAACCAACTGCTGTGGGAGATTGCTTCGCCTTGGACTTCGCCGAAATTCAGCCCGACAGCAAGAAAGTTAGGGATTTTGCAGATTATCTGGTCGACACGTACATTTCTGAGGAAGCACTGTTTCCACCACGTATGTGGGCAGAATGCAGTTCCTCGTTGGAACGGACCACGAACGCGTGTGAATCGTTTCAATCCAAGGTTAATTCCCTTTTTTACACAGCACATCCTAATATCTACCAGTTTGTTGAAGTTTTAAAAAATATTCAAATTGACACATACATTAAAATCTTCAGCTCATCAACTAAAAAAAAAGTGTACAGGAAAAAAAAAATCACAGAAAGATTTTATTGACAGCAAAATAGAATTGTTAAATAAAAATGTAATTACTAATTTTGAATTTGTAAAATGCGTATCGCAAAAGTTCAAACCATAAATTATTGTCTAAAATGTCACTTAGCTACATTATGTATATAATGCATTATACAATAAATACATTTATTTTCCGCGTAATGTTTTATTTAAGTTTATTTAATCCTATAAACACCTGGGAGCCAACTATTATATGAGCCGGGAGCCAACTAGTACAAAGTATGGGAGCCAACTTACCCACCATCCCTTCCTAAAAACTGACCGCGGGAGCCAACTAGTATGTTGGCGCCGTCGCGACAGTCTGATACCGTTAGCCACTTTTCCATATTCTTACCTTGTTTGTTAGATTTTGTTATAATTAAAAAATATCGGGTTAATAACTTTTATTATGTTAAATGTATCGTAGTAAAATTTATACAATTTGTGTCTTGGTCAAATTAAATAAGATCCTCTTTTGTATATTTCGGTATGATAGGGCCATCTATGAATCATTTTAAGAACGCCTCTGTCTGAAGTCATCATAAGTCGATAAGCTGGCCGAGTGTTGGTGCAGTTATCTGTAATTTAGCTCAACCTTATTAGACTTCGTATTGTTTTAATTTCTTGTAATTTCTTTTTTAATAAGTCTTAACATTTAAGTTGTAATTAGTTTTTTTTTGTCTATATTGTTCTTCTTTACCTACCTCTGTGGCTTTAGAGATGTCATCCTGGTTTTGATCGTAGACTTGTAACGAGCTAATCGTGTGTTTTAACCGTTAAATCTTTATTGAATTAATTGGACGGATTAAAATCCATAAGCATCGTTGATTTGCGGAGTATTTTTGAATGGGATTCTGTATCAAAAAAAATGCCATTGCGGTTGGATTTATTGATAGTACAATTTTCTATTATCGGTTTATGTCAGATTTAGTTTGGTTAATCCACATGGTGTTAGGTCTTGGTATGTGAGACAGTATTACGATAATTCAAATGCCTATTAGGACGTTTTCTTTTGAGTCAGGTATTTATTTAAATTGTTAATGTATCATTTTCACCACGCCACGTGTTTGTTTTCTTTTGATTTTTTCTTATGCGACGAATTAATTAGTCTTTCTATTTAGGGAAATAGTAGAGGTGTAATACCTTGAAGAAAATACACGGAGATATATTACCTTGGTGAAATCAAACAGGGTAATAATTGGAATAGTAATTTTGTAGATATTTAAAAGATTCTACTGGAAGAACAAATTACAGTCTGATGTCTTTATTTTGCATGTTTTCTTCTTTGTTTATCGTGGAGCTGTAGAACACAACCAGTGGAGGTCCCTTGGTTCCAGATAAGTGACGTCTTATTAGTTTAATTTTGAAAATTAACGTATTATTAATTGGAATATGCAGGTTAATATCTGTCGTAAGATGGTCCTTCAGACCGTAGAACTTTGAATAGTTTTCTTTCTATTACCTAAATTTCCTTACGTAGAAGCCCATCACACAGGGTGTAATTGAATAAATCTTAGTAACTTTGACATATATTTTGCAATTTTTTGTTGTTGTAAGAGAGACAAGCACGTTTGGCTTATCGTAATTTTGATTGATTTAGGATAAAATTATTGTATAAGTTTGGTCGGTTTGACCTATTATATTCTTTTGATGTAACGAAAGATTTGCAAATACTTCGAACTTTCAGTTAAATTTTACATATTGTACGTATTTTAAATTTAAGAGTTTTTCAATTCTCATAACCTTCAAACTTTGTTGAATTGTTTTTATTACTTTAAACTTAATTTTTTTTGAGCTTCAAATTTTGAATATTTTTGTGTCATACAGGGTAATTCGATAGATGCGTCCTTGTTGTTTTTTTTTATAAAATTCTTATGGATTGTCGAGTAACGTGACTATATACAGGCTGGTTTACAGCATATACCTGTATGCGATTTGTAGGACTTGTCCTATATATATATATTTTAAATTTAACTTCTGTTACTTACTCACCTTGACCTTTTTTTTATATTATTTAAAACATTATAATGTTCTATAATTCATGATGTCTCTTTAATTTTGTTGAATTAAAGTTAGTATTTGTTTTCTGAAATTTGGTTTTTGTTGAGTTGCTTTAACTTATATCCACCTGATTTCCTCATCTACGATTCCGCGTTCGTTGACTTCGATAGGGTTAAATTTTCTTTGACTGAGAAAGCTGCAGCCTAAATGACAAGAATAGCATGTAGGTGGGCATAAATGTTGCGACTCGTCTGAAAAACATGTTTGTAATTATTCTGAATTTTTAATTTAAATACCCAGCGCCATATCATAACTGTCACAGGCCTTATGACGTTTTATACGTGGCAATCGATTTGTTTAATAAATATTGGTTTGTACTACTTCCTGTTTGATATATTTCTTATTAATTTGTTATTGTACCCGATTCCATCCTCGTTTCCTATTTCCTTTCCCTTTGCTTTTCCATCTATTTTACTTTTTTTATACGTAGTATACTAAACTTTATATTTACGAGTTTTAATTATCCTCTTGGAATCTGTTTATATTTCCAGGAAAATCTGTAGGCCGGAACGTACTTCACTTAAAAAATATATTTTTTTTAATATTTCGTCAACTACTAAGTTTAAACGAATTTATAGCGGACACAAAAGTACTAAAAAATGAATTTTAGACAGATTTTAAGAAAAAGGTCGAAATTCCTATCGGAAGTAGGTTATTTTTGTCTTACAGTTTTTCGCAAATATATTGCATATTATGCATTCTATACAGATTTATCCGGAATGCAAAAGTATTTAGAGCCTCAGTTGAAACAACTTTTGTGTATACAAAATTTCAAAATTCTAACCGGAAGTAACACTTTTACTCTTATCGAATAGCAGCTTTTCGCGAATATCTCGCAAATTATGTATTCTATACAAATTTATTATTAGTGCAAAAGTATCTAGAGTTAGATTTGTAACAATTTTTGTATAGAAGAAATTTTAAAATTCGGACCGGAAGTAATACTTCTACTCCTGTATAGATTGCTACAAATGTAGCAATCTATACAGATTTCTTGATGAATTCAGGAGTATTTAGAGCTCCAATTGGAATAATTTTTGCATAAAACACTTAACACTTTACTTGGAGCAATTTTTGTATAAGTATATATTTCAGAAAATATTATAGTCGGTGAAACGATAGTGCTATATATCTTAAGTGTCGTTTCTCAGTTCAATTATCTGTTTCTTGGAATCTTGTTTAATGCGTAATATAGTCTCACACTATTTGCCAATTCCAATTCTATTATACCATTACCAGCAAATATGATTTTCAAGTATTAATTGATCGTTAATACCTTTTATTAAATTCCTTCGCATTTTATTCTTGATCTGTTTTTTCTTCTCCATTTGTTATCATTACCTTACTTTTTTTCCTTTTGTATTCCCATTTTTAGTGGTTGTTTTAGTTTTGAATCATTAAAGTCTGTACTTAATTTTTCTGCCTACCTCGGACGCAACACAATATTTGTAAATAGATCAGTGCTTTCCTTTTTACTGGTTGTAATCTGCGCTATCCTATTACCACTCCTCGTTGTTTCCTTAATTTTAGTTTCTTAAGAGGGGATTTGCCCTGGACTCCAGGGGTATACTTCTTTGCGAAGCGGGAGACGAGGGTGCAATAAATGACACCAATGACCACTACCAAATACGGTCACTCGTCTGTACTTCCTAAAATCCAATTGGGTTGTAACAGGCCCGCACTAAATATATTTCAACGGGACTACTACTAGACAGAAAGGAAAATCATATTATAATTAAAAATTACAAAAAATAATTTTTATATTAATACTTTATTTAATAATAATAATATAATTTCCTTAATTGATGCTGCAGACACTTCTTGGTCGGAAAAAAATAATTTTAAGTCAAATTATAATTATTCAATAAAAAATACAAATGAATTAACTAAGAAATTAAATGATATCACATAAGCAGATAACTCTAAATTAATATCTCTCGATATTAAAAGCATTTTTACATCTATACCAATACAAGAAATAAAAGACATAATAGAAAAACAAGGTAATGACAGTATTATAGATAATACCCAGATAACACAAATAATAGGGTTATTAAAGATTTGCCTGGAACAAAATTACCGATGGAAAACCCACTAAGCGCATTATTAGCAAATATTTACATGAATCACTTTGAAGAAAGGTATACAGGATTAATAACACCTTAACTAAACAAATACATTGCCGAGCGGGGTACTCATGGAAAAATTTATTCTTTTTTCACCAGTGTACTTAGCAATGAGCGAGTTAAATTGCTCAACTGTATTATTATCTACATCCACAATAAGACTTTTTGAGTGATTGGCCTAACAGCAGTCATGATTTTTTCATATAAATCAAATGTCCTTAAATCTGACATATACTTTAGAGGATCTGGAGACGTTTTTTTACAAAAATATGCAAGAGTAGAACATTCTTTATGTTCTCCAAAAATATGACTTATACTATTTAAGATGTCTCCCTTTAAATTTCTTATTTTCTGCGCTTCATCAACGCCTTCTTTTTTTTCTATGCTGAACAGCCTTTGTTACCGCTCTTTTTGCTCTCAGTACGTTTTCCAATATAATATTTTTTAGAGCCCTTGGGACGTATCTAGTTTTACAAACCTCTGTTAATTTGTTATAATAATTTCTTAACAAATGATTTCGACATTTAATCTTCTCCACTACACAATTTTTATATGGCCTTTTCTCTAAAATTGTTCGATAACAGCTGCTATCGCCATCCGCTATCAATCTATAGCATATTAAATTGTACATTTCAATACTTTTACAAAATCCTTCACTAATTATGGCAGATTCCATAGCAGAACCAGTCCAATTCATATAACATGGATGTGGCTTAGGTTCTACACCCTTACTTTTAGCTCTCTCACACAGTATACAAAATTTATTTTTTATTCCCAGAAATAGCACATTTCCTGTTCTAAACCCAATTATAGCCGCAGCTCCTGCCGCAGCTTCTTTCATTGACTCCCACGCAACATTATCATATGCATTACAAGCGGTATTATGTGCTGTTTGATATAATTTATAGCCCATCGAAGGTATATCCATGGAACTTAGAAACGACGTCATTTGAGAAAACCCAGCGCTAATGTTCATTATCCCAACAACCGCTGCCGTATTGATGTCCACTGTATTTGACTTTTTTGGACATGTAGAGGCTGCACCAATGTAATTGCATAGATTACATTTAAAATATAATTTTGACCATGGCTGCGTTCGTCAACTAGTTTCAAATTGCTGAGAGTGCATCCGAAAGTATCTTCTGCATGCTTGCTTAAGGTTACTAAAGCGTCAATGAATTGTTGCAGTTGAACTATACGGGTGCCTTCAATCACATTAGTGTCGTTGTTGTTCGGTTTTTCATTAGACGTTGATGTACTAACTTCGTTGTCAATATTACATGTTTCAGAGGTTGATCTGATTGGCACAGTAGGATCACTTTCACAAATTTTTGATCCCTTCTAATGGTCTTTCTATAGAAGCACTTGAATTGGGCGACGGGGAAACTAGCAACATACTGCTTTCTGATGCCAGCACGTGTCCATCGTCAATCTTTGTAGACGGTTCCGCCATAGAAGAATCCACCGAAGTGTTTTCATTCATTATGCTGTTAGTTTCCAATATGGCCTTTCTTACACATGGAAGATCAAATTTTCGAGCTCTGGAAAAATAACATTTAGTTGCTCTACACCACCTAACTATTTCAAAAATTGAGAAACACAAATAAAGGCATATATCAACATTTAGAAAATAAAAAAAACAAAACCATTATTATTAACAGTACGTACACCGTTTTTACTGTTACAAATTGAAATTACTAAAGAAAAATGAGGTGTGGCCACCACACGACTTTCTCATACGTATGCGTGTTTCAAATTATACAATTTTTAGAATTTCTTTATACAAAATTTATTCAAAATTTCTATTTCTCTTCTCTTAATAAGTCTCTATAGAATGTATACTTTGCAGGATATTCGAGAAAATGTGCTACCCGCTAAGAGTAAAAGTGTTACTTCCGGTCCGAATTTTGCCATTTCACGTATACAAAAAATATTGCAAATCCAGCTCTAAATAATTTTGTAGTTTTGAAAAATATATATATGGAATGTATAATTTACGATATTTTTGTAAAAAGTCGCTATTCGATAAGAGTAAAAGTGTGTTTGAAATTTTTTTATACAAAAGGCATTGAAACTTTGTTTCAAATACTTTTATACTCGTAATGTACCTGCCTAGAAAGCAGGACTTGCGAAATATTTGCAAAAAACTGATTTTTGATAGGAGTAAAAGACCTACACCGGTAGGAATTTCGAAAAACTTTTATGATAAAATTTTTCTATTCTTTAATTTTCAGTACATTTGAATTCTTTATAAATTTGTTTAAACTTAGTAGTTGGCGAAATATTGGCAAAATTCGATTTTTCAATGAAGTAAACAACTACTTCCGGTCTACCGATTTTATTGAAAATTTAATCAGATGTGAAGAGGGAGATTATACTCGTAAATACAAAGTTTGGAATAGATAGCTGTAGCCGTTTGACCGCTATCGTGGCCACACAAATACTGACAGACACACACGGAGAGAAATTTTTTAAAAAATGAGGTGTAGCAACCACACGACTTTCTTACACGTATGAGCGTGTCAAACTATACAATTTTAAGAATTTTTTTACACAAAAGTTATTCAAAATCCTATTCTAAGTACTTCTATTCTCTTAATAAATCGCTGTAGAATGCATATTTTGCTAAATATTCGAAAAAAAGTGCTACTCCCTAAGAGTAAAAGTGTTACTTCCGGTCCGAATTTTGAAATTTCATTTATACAAAAGTACAAAAGATATTGCAAATCTAGCACTAAATACTTTTGTACTCTTGATAAATATATATAGAATGCATAATTTACGACATATTATATATAAAAGTAGTACTTCCGGTCTAAATTTTGAATTTTTCTTTATACAAAAGATATTGAAAATTATGTTGTAAATACTTTTATCTCCATAACGTACCTGTATAAAAAGCATGACTTGCGAAATATTCGCAAAAAAGGCCTACTTCCGATAGAAATTTCAAAAAATTTTTTAAATAAAATTGTTCTCAATTTTAATTACATATGAATTATTTATAAATTTGTTTAAATTTAGTAGTTGACGAAATATTGGCAAAATTCGATTTTTTCTATGAAGTAAGCTGCTGCTTCCGGTCTACCGATTTTACTGAAAAACTAATCAGATCTCAAGAGGGAGATTATACACGTAAATACAAAATTTGGAATTGATATCTACAGCGGTTTGACCGCTATCGTGGTCACACACACACACATACACACGCAGAGAGAGAGAGAGAGAGAGAGAGAGAGAGAGAGACATTTTTTAAAAACCACTTTTTTGGTATAAGGGGACATCGAAACGTGGTTATCTGCAAAAATCTCGAGGTCGAAAATTTTCGTCATCACAATACTTCCTTATACTACGTATAAGATAGTAAAAAATTAGGTGTGGCAACCACACGACTTTCTTATACGTATGAAATTTCAAACTATAGAATTTTAAGAATTTTTTCTATATACAAATTATTCAAAATCCTATTATAAATATTTCTATTCTCTTAATAAATCTCTATAGAATGCATACTCTGCGAGATATTCGAAAGAAAGGGTAAAGGTGTTACTTTCGGTCCGAATTTTGAAATTTCATTTATATGTATATATATGTATATGCATATGGGTATGTATGTACATATGTGTTAAACTCTAGACATTGTTATTTGCATTTGTATACTTATATATAATCCAGATATTTATACTGACAATTGTCATACGAGTACCATATTGGTGTCAAGACAAATAAATTAATTTGTATTTGTATTGTATTGTAAAAAAATATTCCAAATCCAACTTTAAATACTTTTGTATTCTTGATAAATGTATATAGATGCATAATTTACGACATATTTGCAAAAAATCGTTACTCGGTAAGAGTAAAAGTGCCAGTTCCGGTCCGACACTCACAACACACTGAAACTTCAAGAAATAAAAGTTTTGTTTTAACTAAACTGTTTACAATTTTTAGTTTTAACACACCTTTACCGCCACACCAAAAATCACAATTCTAAATACTCGCCGCGAAAATCTAATAAACATCCCAGATAGCCGAACATGAAAAGAAAACGATAAATTATTACCTGAGTCCATCCCTAGATATTGGTGTAAGTAACACAAACTGATTCATATCACTGGAGTGGGTGTTAACTACCCCGGGTGCCGCCGTGGGCAGCACTTTCTTGCGGTAGAAAAACCTCAGATATTTCGCTGTAAGCCTTCATAATTGTGTACAGATTAACGAAGAAGAAATATTTAATTACCGAAACAATGACTTTTTCGCTTATAAAAAACATCTATCTATGTCCGTCTTGTGGCAGATTTAATTTATTTTGTCAGTAAATACAGGGTGAGTCATTAGTAGCCGCTTCTTCGATTGCTCTTTTGTGTTTTAAATAAAAGAAAAAACAATTAGTGCAAGTTCCATAGTTGCTTGTGGTGCATATTCTAAAAATACCTTAAGCTCTGACGCGCTTTCGGTTTCACCGGAAATGCACAGAACTTAATTTTTTTAAATGACTCACCCTATATATTTTTGGATTTTCTTGTACTGCTTTAAATTGTCTGTTCGACTGTTTTTTCTTTTTCAAAATTGAGCTAATAGTTTTTGAATTATTAATTTTTCTTGAAAATATTTGACCAAAACACGTGTTCAGAAAAAAATCATTTTCACATTGTTTTTAAAAGCAAGAACTTTAACTTTGGTGGTGCTTGTAGCCAAGAAAATTCTGCATCATTTGGTAAAGCTGCACTCGTCAACACCCCAAAAAACTTTGTTTTTTCAAAGCCTACTTCCTCAAATTTTCACATACCAAAAACTTGTTTTTTTTTAAATTGAACACCCAGTATTTTATTGAGTCATTTTGTTCCTTTTTTTATTCTCTTTCATTTTTGTTAACAATGTCCTATACCTATCTTTTGTAATTTCTGAGATAATCACTATAGGAGCAATTAGCGGTCAATTAAAGAACTACGAGCGCTGCTGTTCTATGCACCAAAATATTCGTTCAACCAATGGAAGGCAGGGATGGCGCCCGACTTCCTTAGTCAACTGTCAAACAAAGTAAATGTTATATCCAACTATCCAAAAAGTAATAATTTTACAGAATGAAGAGCATGGCATTTCAATTTTTTAATTCCGGCAATATCCAGTTGCAGTATTTCATTTTTGACACTGTTGGTTAACATCGAAATAAAATAAAGGTTATGTTTACTAACATATTTGAAGATGTCTACAAAAAGTTTTAAAAATCCGTCCGTAGATAGCGAAGATACTCTCCTCCATTAACATTTTCATCAAAGAAATAAGGTCCAATTATGTAACTAGCCACTATTCCTCCCCACAGTTTTAATGATTAACAATTTTGAAAGTTTACAGGTGTGATAAAGTGGGGGATTTTATGTGTTATAATAACGGAAATTGTGACGATAATCGTATTTACTTTAATAGAAGGTGGCTTCGTTGGTAAACAACAAAAAATTGAGAAAGCCAGGATAATTTATCTGCTGCCAATTGACAAAAATTTAATCGATTCTGAAAATTTCTTTCATCTAACACTGTGTATGAATATGCTACTGATGAATTACATATTTCCTATTTCTCAAATTTGAGTTACATCTAACTGACGACTAAGTTTCGTAGTACTAGTATAGCGGTGTTCGACTACACTCGCAAGTACCATAAACGTGTTATCCTCACCAGTTATTGCTTTTTCCGCTCTTTCTTTCATATTCAATGCTTTCTGATCACTCAAACCGTCCACTTTATATTTTCGAAGGTTTCTGGCTTCGGTTGACTTCTACAAGGGATCTCTGAGCATAAAGTCTGGATGCTAGCAAAGAGTTTCTTTCAGATTCACCCAAAAGTCAATCATATCTATTAACTCTTCATAAGAATAATTCATTTGGATGATAACTAATAGCGATGGTTTTATAAGTTTGACATAAATGTATACCGACTTTCTTTAACAGTTGACTCAGGTAGTCAGTCATATTCCAGCCTTTATTGGACGATATTTGGGTGCATAGAACAGCGCCCGTAGTTCTTTAATTGACCGCTAATTGCTCCTATAGTGATTATCTCAAAAATTACAAAAGATAGGTATAGGACATTGTTAACAAAAATGAAAGAGAATAAAAAAAGGAACAAAATGACTCAATAAAATACTGGGTGTTCCATTTAAAAAAAATAAGTTTTTCGTACGTGAAAATTTCAGGAAGTAGGCTTTGAAAAAACAAAGTTTTTTGAGGTATTGTCGAGTGCAACTTTACCAAATGATGCAGAATTTTCTTGGCTACAAGCACCACCAAAGTTATGTTTTTTTACTTTTAAAAACAATGTGAATATGTTTTTTTTCTGAACACGTGTTTTGGTCAAATATTTTCAAAAAAAATTAATAACTCAAAAACCATTGGCTCAAATTTGAAAAAGAAAAAACACTTGAACGGACAATTTAAAGCAGTACAGGAAAATCCAAAAATATATAGGGTGAGTCATTTAAAAAAAATTAAGTTTCGTGCGTTTCCGCTGAAACCGGAAGTGCACCAGAGCTTAAAGTATTTTTACAATATGCGCCACAGGCAACCATGGATTTTCTACTAATTGCTTTTTCTTTTATTTAAAACGCAAAAGAGCAATCGAAGAAGCGGCTACTAATGACTCACCCTGTACACGTTTTGAAGCTTCCTATTCTCTCTACTTTTGCTGATTTTAAATATCTAATAAACAAATAATAAGGACAATTTCAAAAAAACATTACACGAGAGACATAAATTCATCAATTCTCTATTGAATGAAGTTTGTTCCATTTTTCTGTCTTATTTATTTTTCAAGAAATTAGTAATTTTCTGGACCGCTGTCTACAGATCGACAAAATAGGGCAATTCCCCTCTTAAGGAAGTATTGTGATGACGAAAGTTTCGACATCGAAATTTTTGCTGAATCCACGCTTTGAAGTCTGTTGATACGGAAAAAGTGATTTTTAAAATGTTCCTCTCTCTCTCTCTCTCTCAATTCAAAATTTTAGAAGTAGGAAGTAGGTCTTTTATTGAAAATCAATTTTGTGCGAATATCTCGCAAGTTATGCTTTCTACGCAGATACATTATGAGAATGAAAGTTTTTAACGCTCAACCTTCAATACTTTTTGTATAAAAAAATTTTCAAAATTCGGTACCGGAATTAAGACTTTTAGTTTTATCCAGTAGTAACTTTTTGCAAATACCTCGCAAGGTATGCATTCTATAATTAATTCTTAAATTGAGACCTGAAGTAGCACACAAGTTGGTTTATAAAAGTATTTAAAACTTAATTTTGAACAACTTTTGTATAATTTGAAACGCACATACTGCAGTAGCACTGGTAGCATAATTATATGAATAAAATAAATGTATTATTGCCACACATTGGGCACTATATAAATATCGCCAATCAACAAACAAAAGAAAAAAAATATATAAGAATGCACTACCATAAAATATATGCAGTGGTTTTGTATGAATGTCAACAGGGATTAAGATTAAAATATTTGTTGGAGTAGTTATAATTTAAAATGATTATAATCTCTGCATTCATAAATAAATATATATGGTTTTTGTGTCATTAGTGCAGGGTTATAGCATAATTATCGTCATTATTCAATTAATAATAATGACGATAATTATACTTATACCAGAAAGCAGCAATCAATCGACTTCCGTCATAAAGGAAAAATAATGACGTCTGCATTGCCAATTTCATAACAACGAACATAATTACTTTATATATTACTAAATTTAGAATTTCATTGGTATAGAATATATTATATGTATATAATAATAATTACAGGATTATTTAAATTATTAATATTAATTAAAAATGATAATGTTGGCGTTATTTTAGCCAGTTTTACAAAAAATATTAACATCGGATGTTGGCTTACATGAAACATCGTTTACACGTCGCTAGTGATTTTGAATTTTGAATTCCTTGCTGTCATTTGACAGTATTGTTTGACAGTATTATAGGATAGGTTTTAGTTGCTGTTGTTTATGTTTGTTATTTTATTGTAGTATTATCGTTCAAAATTCTTTTTAGAACTAACGATGCTTAAGTCATTCAGTAGTCAGTCAAAGGAGCTTATTAGCTCTTTGATTATTACATACATGCAAACGTAAATTGAATAACTATTACCGCTGACAAGTTTGCGAGAGGTATGTATACATATTTGTTGTAATGACATTAAATAAATATTAATATTATAATTTTAGAGAATTGCACAAACTTTAAATATTTCCGTTGAATCTGTGAGTAGTATTTTTAAGACATGTAAACAAAATGATGCTCACCGAAGTCCTAAAAAAACGTTTCAGGAAACTGTATGTGATTACTCCTGCAATAAAAGCAACAATACGCGATACGATCTGTATAAAAACGCTAAGTTGCTTATACAACTCATTGAAAATAAAAAGAATATAATGTTAATGGTGTTTTTTAGAACAACACTTTACATGAGCTTTGTTATTATCACTGCTAGGGGAGCATCATACCTTTGATGGCTCTGTTGATTCTTTTGGTAGAGTACTAGCAGATATTGGTTTCAAATATAAGAAAGACTGTCCATAGAGAAGATTAAGGAAAAAACACATGTTCTTCCTCGAACCAATCTTCTATAAAAATATATGAATAATTTACAATCTGAAAGTCCACTGGAATGTGTCTATTTAGATGAGACTTGGATTTTTGAAAATGGCACTGTAACCAGATCATAGCAGGAGGATAGTCATAAGAGTATTTGAAAGTTGACGACAAGAGGTAATACTCTGCATTTAAATTGACACGTGTCGAGTAATACAAATTTTGCTTTGGTTTTAGGGTTATAGTCATTTATGCAGGTACATGTAATGGTTTTATTAACAGTGCCTCTTTAGTATTTTTTCAAATACTAGTAATCCTGATTACCATCGTGAAATAGATAGAAACAATTTCTTAAATTAGTTTGAAAATACACTGCTGTGTACGCTAGACGTTATCACAGCATTTATATGATAAATGTCCTAATAATTCTTGAAACAAAGGTCAAATAAGAGAATGGTTAAGAGCCATAATATACCAGATGCAGACAGTTTTACAACTACGATCATATCACTACATATTCAACCCGATAGAGCATATTTGGGGAATATCCAAAATATATTATAGTAAGCACATAGGAGAGCAGGGTTATAAGAAAAATGCAGTTATATGGAATCAGACCCAGAAATGAGGACACCTGAAATTTAGACGAATACTCTTAGATACACTAGCAGTTAAATCAGAAAATGATGGCACCGAGAATTGTTGCCTGGCAGATTAATTTATTTAATTGTTACTTATAATTAAATGTATAAGATAAATACATAAGCAGAAAATGTACAGTATATGTTATAATAAATTCGCTACATATACTGATTTAAATTTTGTACTTAATGTTATACCGATTATAAGAAAAAACAAATATAAAAATAAATATCTACATTTTGTTACTTGCCTGTAACATTTGGAACTTTCTTTTTGTGTATGTCCTAAGTTGGAGAGGGTTGTCATTAATAATTTATTACAAATTTGGATATGACGAGTTAATTTGTGTTAAGCTGTACCATCCTTTGAAACAAGTTAATTGTAAAGTATGACATTAATATAAATTGAAGTCAGGTTTAAAAAGATATTTTAAACAATGAAGAATTATTGAAAAAGTTTGCTTCCTAAAATATACATTTTATATAACCATTGTTTAAGTCTTCAATATTAAGAAATAATCACTAGAAGAAAAGTACGAAGTTTGATTTTTTATTTTTACTATTTATTAAGTGGAATGGTGAATTCAAGATGTAGTTTTATTTCATTATACTCACAGAATATATTGTTTTACTTTATCAAAAAGTATTTAATTTACATTCAGAAAATTTGGTAAATTTTGATGCAAATATAACCTCAAAGTAAACTTCAGAAATCGTGAATTTTATTCGCCGATCACAATACTAACATTGACGTACTACAACTGTTACATCATGGATTTTGATGACGAAGGTCGATTGTTTGGTGCTTTCTACCATATTATATGTACTAAATGAATTCAGTGTTAAGTGTTTATAAAAAAGGAAATAACTAAAGTGTTAAATGTTGACTTTCGTAAGTACTATACGTACTTATTGCAAACTTGAGTTATAATCTAAACAAATGACAATATATGTGCTATGTAGAATAACTTAAGTATACTTGCACAATCGTATGAAAATCTATTGTATATATTATATCTATGCATACATTTATTCGCATTTAATAACTTGGTTTTGAAATTTATAATTAATTTTGTGTATATAGAGGTTATTTTTAAAGGAAATACTTGCAATATTTATCTTACGAAAGCGTACTTTACTACATACATCCTTTATACTTCAGTTTCCAACCTTCATTAAACATAGATCATTAGGAAAGTAGGACATTGCACTACTTAATTTTTGGATATAAGAGATTTAGGGACCAAATATTTGCTTTATTAAATATTTATTCTCTTACATACTTACATACGTGCTTGATTATGTAAGCGTACAGGTATAAGACCGTGCTGCATACGTTTAATAAAAACTCATCCCCATTGTGACGAAAGATAATACCAATCCATTATACAACTTTATGATGTAATGATCTATTTTATATGGTTTATTAACTCCAGTCTTGAGCTCTAACCTTTGTCACTCATATATAAATTAAAATGCTAGAATTTTTCTAAAGTTTTGTACTGCTTCCAAAGGCGGTCCTGGCTGCTTAGGCAAGTCATTAATCCAAAGGCACTTTTGCAACCTGAAATATCTGGTGCTGTCACGGTAAACGATATTATTATATACATTTGTTGTAAATAAGTTTTAAATATGAGACATTAGACTAAATATCTGATAATTTATAGTAAATGCAAATTGAGAGGCAATTACATTTTTATTACTTTGCAGAAATAAATAAGGACCTAAAGTTGAAGCGTTACCTATTTAATTTCTAATCTTTTCAATTATATAATAAAAAGATGTCGTTGCATTTCCTAAGGATTATATGTTATGAGTTACGCTGTAAATAGGTATAGCATGCATACAAGATAAAATATTGAGATACTGAACTCAGAAGAAAATGGGCATACAAGTGCAATAACGTGTAAGTGTAAAAAGAAATTACTATATAAACATACACACATTTTTGTCTTATTTATAATTAATACAATTGAATTAAACACATAAATGTAGTATTTGTAAATTCTTTCTTGGCGGTACAATTACCTGGTTACTATAACAGAAACAACCTTAAATTTACGTTGAATGCATTACTAAATGTATTGACAAGATGATATCGGTCGCCCTTTTCGTACTTTTTTTTCTCTAACCGCGGTATAATGTGTTGACAAATTGAAACTGAAATTCTCGCTAAACATTAAAACTTTAAAAAATCATTATGTTGTTTTAGAAAAAAAATGTATAAGTGGGCACCGGTATCTTCTAGATTAATCTAGATAAAGGTTCATAGTTTCTAGAAACGGAAGATCGAACCAAAATTCTGAAATTTGGCTGGTATATTACACCGCCCCTGTTAAAGAAATTTAACATACAATAGACCAGTAGGTATAGAAGACTTAACCATTAGTATTACTAATAATAACTGATGTTTCAATATCTGTACTAATTTCGGAGGTATTTGCAACTTTGAACTATCTTTATGCGCTTTCTACGACTTTCTGCGGCCTTCACTGGCTGAAAAATGAATTAACTCACAACAAATCTTACACTCTATTGATTACGCTCTAAGATCATTCAAAGTACTGCATAATTAGTCTGACAATAGATATGTTCATGCATACATAATAACGGGTGTCTGTAGTAAGTATATATTTCAGAATTCTACAATACCTATAAATAAACAACATTGTATTTGTATCTGTATGCAAGTAATAAAACGCTTCATTAGCCAAGTTCTTAAAGGAGATGCTGAATCTTCTATTATATGATACTTCTTTGAATAAAACCACTTCATGTGATCATCTATACCTATTGGAGACGCTAATGCTGACTTTCTAACTTCAAATTACTTGTTCATAACGGACATGACCTGGGAAGTCAATTTGTCAATATGTATGATGCTGTGAATACTGCTTGTAATATGATGGGATGATTGAATTTTCTATCGACACAGACACTTTCTTTGAAAAGCAATTGATAGACGTATTGCTTCACACTTCTTTTCTGCTGACTATATAAAAAATGTAAGCAATAATGTAACCATTCCATCAATAACAAAGTGTATTCCTTCATTGGAAGGTTTTGGTTCATCATTTATAACTGCAGTAGAAATAACGGTCTGTTTCTTATTACGCATTCTGTTCGTACTGCAAATACTCTCTTTAATAACACATACATACTAATTATGGATATATCTTACGAGGGAATATTTATATATAGAATTAATATATGAATAATAATAAAAAAGAAAACTTGTGATAACCTAAAATGCGAAATCGATATTGTTGGCAGCTCAACAGTTTTTAATTCGATTTGGAAATTTAAATTTATGACGCCACAGTGACCAGTCGTGACCGCTCGTAATACGATTCAAGATACCGAACGTGACCGCAAATCCAAAACGAATTTGCCTCTAGTCAGCTATAATTTCGAATCGACATATTTTAATCGAATTATAAATTACTGTAAAAATGAATTTTAATTATGATTTTCATTATACAATTGTTAATCATCATTATCTATAAAAAAAGCTTACAAACAAATACTACATGAATACTTTTTTTATACAATGTTTTATATCGCTGGTGCGCGCGTAAAAGGGGTTAAGTCAAAAATTGGTGAAAACGGGTTATGTCGACAAACTGTTTTAAAATATGATTGCACAGCATTGTGAAAAATGAGTTAAGGCTGGCGTTTAGTTTTCAGTTTGGAGGTGATGAAGAATATAATGTGGGGGGGTAGGATTAGGTGTCGGTAATGTGGCGGTTCATGTTGGCAAATAGACGAACTTAATTGAGGATGAGAGATGAAGCAATAGAAATGTAGATTGCTATTACAGCAACAAATTTATATCTGGGGCTTTTAAATGAACTCGAACATAGACAGACAAAAAACTAACAGGCACAAATTATTAAAGAAACGCTTTCAACACGTTTTTGTCTACATAGTATTTTAAATTTATGCTAGTATTTATTACGAACCTGACTATATAGAAATAATCTCAACAGTCAAGCATCACTAAATACGAGCATTCATTTATAGCAATTTATAAAATTTCAAGTAGGTACACCTTATAAAATAAATAGGAATAAAACAATTTATGTTTGGAAAAAATATTTTTTGAAGTAATAATAATAACAATATTTAGTAATTCATGTGAGTATAAACATGGTAAAGAACAAGTCAGTTTGAAGTATTCTTTCTCGCTTAATTTGTAATGTGTTTAATGAATTTTGGATTTAAAACATGGGTCATTGTAAAAAGAATGATGGACAATGCCATCAAGCTTCTATTGCCGCACAAAAACTGTTAAAAGGTAATGAAAATAAAATATTTATGAGTGACATTTTGTGTGATGTGTTACAAAGGGTAGAAAAAGTAGAACAGTCGACCATAGACTGCAGTTTTATTCTATCATTGTGTAATGAATGACAAAAGAAATAATGTATAACATCACGCAGTTATTGAATAGCACTATTCGTATGGTGATGCAACATCTGGTTTCGTCGAGAAAACGGACAGCAAAAAAGTCGATTTTAATGTTAAATTCCTTTCTTCTATTTACCTACCTTATATTTCATGAGATTAATAAAGTACGGAGAATTTACTCGATTTGAACTACAATATAAACAAATAAAAAAGTATTTTGTATTTTATAGATCACCACCCACTTGTTATCCAATTATATAAATAAAATTAAAAACTTTTTAAAAATACAAAATTTCAATAGTGCGCGTGGGTGATGAGTCATCGGCCGCTCGTGTCCGGTCTCTGAACATATGAACTAAAACATACAGCTTATATTGTGATTTTCGTAACTTTAACTGTGTGTTTAGGAGATATGATTCAGAATGTAACCAGAAAAGATCAATAGGTATTAATTACTTACGTTTATATTTTAGTCCACAATTAATTTTCATAGTAAATCTGTTTAATTATAGGTTGTCTATAGGTGACACTAGTGTTTTTGGCAAAAATCAACTGCGCTTCTGTACTTAACATTATTCATATTTTATTATCTTCTTAAATAATATTGGAGATGCGCAACATTCAGAAGTGAAAGTAATTATTTTAGTTGTTAAACGTACCTAAATATATTTTACCGAACTGAAGTAAGTTTGCCAAAATAAGGTTTTGATTTTCCATATTATCCAAAGATGACATATCAACTATTATATTCTTTTAATAGACTTACCTAATATTTCACTATTAATGACAACATAAAGAATTTTTGGTATAAACCACCGAAAAAGAAGCTATCTACCTGACGAAATGGTTGAACATGCAGAACACATAATTTAAGCCTATTGTGCCATATTTTTATATGGTCTACCAAATCTAGTACCTTCAAGAGATATCTAAAACGTAGAATATTAACTTTCTGTGATAGAAACACCACCGATGTAATATCCTTGGAGAATATACATATAGCCCAGTCAAACTATACCAAAAAATCTCGCATGGTTCAATTAATTAGGGTACCTTTGATATTTTGATATGGTGTATGGATTGGTACACTGTTGGAAAGTCCCAAGTTTTCTTATTTTCCCCACTACCGCAGACGCCGCCATCTTGAAGAAACCGCTAAATTTTTTAGCCTCTTTTTACAAAATATCTCCTAAAGTATTAGTTTGAGCAAAAAAGCCGTTTACGTTCTTATTAAACTAGAGAAAATTTTCTACAATTTAATACAAAAACGGAATATTTAGCTTCATTACTTCCCGAGCTAGACCTCTTTGAAATTAGAGAATTTTTTTTTAAAAATGTCAAAATAAAGATTTATAATCGGTTTTTGCTCGATAGTAAGTAAATGGTGTATTCTCCGCTAAAGTCTGACATAGCATTTATAGTAGAGGTAGGTAGCTAAAGTTTAAGACCAAACTGATTCTTCTAGCTCGTTTAGACTATGATACTCTCTTTTGAATATTTTTGTAGTCTTTTAGGAAGACACGTTACGCAATAACTTAATACTGACAAAATTAATGTATCTATTTATTAAAAACAAAAAAAAGTTCATTTATTGCTAAGTTTGTATATCTCATATATTCAATAGGTCTGTGAATTATATATCAATAAATTTGTAAGTAAATAAATAATTGATAAATAATTATAAATAAATTATATACTACATAAGTTTCATCAACAAAAATGTCAGATATACCACAACTTTACATTATAAGAACCAAATGGTGATATTTTGTTATATAAGACAAAATGTGTCTGGACGACAAGCCACATTTGGAGCTTCGGAACTTTAGCTATTTACCTCTACTATAAATGCAGTGTCAAACTTTAGCGTAGGATTCACTATATACTTACTATCGAGCAAAAACCAACTAAAAATCTTTGATTTTTACATTTTTAAGAAAAAATCTGTAAATTCAAAGAGGTCTATCTCGGGAAGTATTGGAATACTTTGGAAGATATTTTGTAAAAACTGGTATAGTGCAAAAATTTAGCGGTTTTTTCAGATGGCGGCTCATAAGCCAAAAAGTTTTCAAAGAAGCTTGTTATATTTATCGTGTATAGGTATTATATTTAATCCTTTCTACCAATTATCAATCGGAATCATAGCAAATTAGACGTATAAATATTATTAGTAGGAATAATATAGATTTTGTTATGCTCTGCAACAGTAAATCTTGCAGCTTCTTTGTTTGTGTGTACGTGTATAATATAAAAATTACTTTTGTAAGCTATTGATGTAATTTAAGCTATTGTACATTTACATATTTCAAATAGAGTCTTATTAATAAATACATAGGTACATATTTTTTAATTATTTAATCATACACTATGAATAAATGAATTAGTATTTATTTAGAGTAATGGACACAATGATAATTTGCGTTAAGCACCGGTAAATCTCAAAATTTATTGAATAAGTAAAAAATGTACCTATATATATTTATAGGTATCAAAATGCCTTTGTAGTCCCGTCGCAGAATTCAATAAATTTGTGCATCAAGAATTATTTAATTTTCTGAAGTAAACTAAATAAAATATACCTAGAGTTGGTATACCATCTTCTAGTTTATCCATGTTTATGTGATTGTTTGGATATTATATTCTGATAATAGTACGAGCAGAAGCATTGTTTAAGTCTTCGAGATTATCAAGATATAAGCTGTACCACTGCAGATTTTACTTCTTTCAGTACAATACAATACACATGTAATCGTAATTAGATAACATTATAAGAAGTTAATTATATCATATATTAAATCAAGAAAGGTTTTCCCTTTTCGTCCAGTTATCACAACACACATATTTCAAATAATGTCAAACTGTCAAAAATTGCTATAAATATACATCGCTCGAAAGTAAACAATGTGTAAGATTATTATACCTATAGCAAATTTATTATCGTTTTTGTTTTTTATAGGTATATATTTTATATTACATTCCGCAAAGTGTTAAACTGTTGAATATATAATAATAATAATATATAACTGTTTTTATTATTAGACGAAGTATTGTGAGCAATTGTACTTTTGCGTAAATAAAAGTACCTATCCTGACATTTTTAATTAATAATAGGTACATATATACGCACAATTTCCAGTGCCCCCTAATGCCCAGAAGCTACACTAATATTCAAGTTCCTGGGGTGATAATTCTGCATCTTGACGGTTTTTCTCCACACTATAGTTGAATTGTAACCCTAATTTCATATAATGTCCACGCATTTTTATTTTGGATACCATTTACAAACGAAGATATTATTTTCGTTGCAGTATTTTTTATTACAATGCAAACTAATTTTTTGAGGTCAAGGGGGTGCAAGAATGCTATACTTTATTTGAAAATTACAGATAAAAAATATTTATTTTTACCTCTAAAAGGGGTATTTTATTCACAGTATATAGTGTAAAAACAGCCCAATTAGACATTTAAAAACCCCCTACGACCTCGAATCAAGTTTCCTTAACATAACTGTGTACTTTTTATAACAATTAAATTAATAGTTTCCATTTCTTATCAAAAAAATGTGAGCATGTTTTCAACGTGAATATTGTCCGGTGCAGCGTACCGAGACGCCAGCCTTAAGTACATTGATGTATGTTTGGGTGCCTAATCCTAATATGATGAAAAGTTAAGTCAAATTTTATAATAACACTGCTTGTGAGAAACGAGATATGTTTAGTTACCTCGTTTTACACTAGTATACGATAGAATTTAACTGGTGCAGAACGAGATAAGTTTAGTTATCTCCTTAAACACTTTATAACCTACCCAGTTTCCTGTCTTTAACTCTCTTTTCATAACCTTGTTTGATGCTTTGATCGACAGGTAGTAAATTGTGTGAATTAAAAATGTTATGTAGAGGTATAAAAATACTACAAATGGTTCGCCAAGACACAGACGTGATAGAAGATGAAAGTGAACGTGAAGGTAAGTGTAATAATCACTAACCCATCAATAATACCAAACCTTGTTTAACATCAGAGAAAAGCACTGAATATTGTGTTTTTCTTTTCAAGCTGCCAGTGGGGTTCCTAGTATCCCCGAAGATGCTGTTTTTGAAGACTCTGACGACAGCCTAAAAGATCCTAATTTTGAACCAGACCACCCACAAAACGATCTATCAATGAATTTTTGTAATGACTCTTCAAGGGAATCCAGTTACATTTCCAACAGTGCTCCAAACGAAATTATCGAAAGTGAAGAACAATTAGATGGAGACAGGAGTCGCTCAAGGAAACGAACAATAAAAGGAGATACTCGACAAAAAAGGCAAGACAGAACACAGAAACGTAACACGGGAAAAGCATACCAAACATTAAAGGGAAAGGTTATTAGACAAAAAACGTTAAAGCCTTTAAATCTTTGTAGAAAGCGATGCATCGAAGCAATCACAGAAGAAGTCAGGCAAAAGATATTTGATGAGTTCTGGGCTATGAACAGTTACAATCGAAGAGCGCAGTACATAGCGGATCTAATTGAACTGAAGAATAAAAAGACTATGCGTATTCGGGAAAATTGCACAAATAGACGCTTTCGTCTGTGTACTGTTGCGTATCATTTGCATGTACACGGTTCAAACATATCGGTTTGTAAATCATGCTTTGTCAAAACCTTCGACATCAGCAACAAGTTTATTGAGACAGTTATAAACAAGAAACGTGCCACAGCATCTGGAATTGTAATATCAGATCAGAGGGGAAATCATGCGAATGTGAAGAAAATAAGTGACAATGCTATTGCCATTGCCAGAAATCACATCCTTTCAGTACCAACTTACGAAAGTCATTACAGTAGGAGAGATTCGACTAAAAGGTATTTACCTCACCACTACACTTTAGCTGCCCTTTATAGCGCTTACAAATTAAAATATCCGGAGAAACCAGTAAATCGTAAAGTATATGAAAACATTTTTCATCAACTGAACATTAGTATTAAAAAGCCCAAAAAAGACACTTGCTCTACATGTGATAAGTTAAGTATGCAAATTAAAATGGCAGACGACAAAACACAACTAGAAGCCGAATTAGTTGCCCACCATCTTGCAGCAGATTTAGGATACAGTTCCAAAGCCGCCGACAAGGATCTTTCTAGACATAATCCAAACAGAAACACGATAACTTTTGATCTGCAGCAGTGTCTACCGACACCGGATGTAAAGAATTCACTAGCCTTTTACAAGCGCCAGTTATGGACCTTTGATTTAACCGTTCATGACTGCGATAATTCGCAAGCATACTGTTACCTATGGCATGAAGCTATTGCTAAACGAGGTGGGAATGAAATAGCTTCATGCTTATATTACTACATAAACAACGATTTAGATAAAAATGTGAAACATTTGACCATGTATTCAGATTGTTGTGGTGGTCAAAACAAAAATAGTCACTTATCAGTAATGTGCATGGCCGCTTTACAGGACTCCCAGAACCTTGACATCATTGACCACAAATTTCTTATATCCGGGCACACCCATATGGAGTGCGATACAGATCACAGTTTGATAGAAAAGAAAAAAAAGAAATACAACGGACAAATTGAACACCCCCACGACTGGGCCCAGTTAATACGACAGACAGGAAAGCGGAAGCCTTTCATTGTGAAAGAGTTAGAGAGGGAGAATTTTTTAAATTTCGCTGGAATTCTTAATACCACGTTGATAAACCGTAAGACTGATCTTTCTGGCAACAAGATCAATTGGCGAGATTTCAGATGGTTGCGATACGAAAAAGGTCATAAAACTTTGAAGTATAAAAAATCGTTTGACGAAAATGAACCCTTTCAAACATTGAGCTTTGAAAGGCGTGGAAAAGGTGATCTGCGGATTCAACCGGCAGCGGCCTACAACAGGCCAGTGCCCATCTCAACAGAAAAAAAGCAACATTTAGTAGAGTTATTACCATTTATATCTGAATCGTTGCGGGATTTCTATAAAAATCTAGTAAGTGATCAAGATGTTGCAGATGAGTGTTCAGATTCTGAAGATCAGGATGAAGACTAACCTTCTGGGCTGTTAAAAAATAACTATTCGTTCAGCACTTGTATTATTTGTAAAATAATAACAATTGATAAGTTTTTTCATTTTCGCAATAAATTCTTTTTTCTAATTTGATGCTTTTTTTCGAAACCTTGAGTTGTGTAAAACAAGTTAAGAGTCTAATCAGAAATTATTAAAGAGTGTAAAACGAGGTAAGTCATTCAAAAATAAGTTTGTGAAGTTTTTTTTTCTGAAGATGGTGAGGTCTTAATTAACCATTTTTTAAAGTTTCATGTGGCAAAGATTGAAAACCATACAAGTGAAAGAAACATTTTCATCGCCACTCGAATTACATGTCAAAATTTAAATCTATTTCTCCGATTTTTTAACAATTTGACTTATCCCCTTTTACGCGCGCACCAGCGATATATAATAGTAACATGCACTTATGATCATAAATAGTCAATTATTACTGTGACTTACATACATTTATACGTAAAACGTATATGCATATATGCATGTGTTTGAGATACATACATACATTAAGTGCCATTGCCGACAATCGAACGCACAGACACCGGTGTTTCGACCTTTGAGGTCTCGTCAGTGTACGTGGAGACTGTCGACAATGGCTGTAAGACTTAGAAAGCTGCTTATGTCCTTTTGCGTGTTAAATGCAGTGAGAGTATCATAGCGACATCTAACACCGAAAAGATGACACAGAAAAAGCGATATACGTTTTACGTATAAATGTATATATGTAAGTCATAGTAATTATTTACTGCTTGATGTTAGTTTTAACATCCATGTGTTTACACTATTCACTTTCGTTTTGATAGTCAATTATGATATTCAAATTGTACTTCTCATTTTCAAGCAGTTTAAATAAAATAAACTTTAAATTCTTCAATGATAATTGCAATACGGACGCCTTATGGTTCAGCTATAAAGACGTCTTTCGGAATACAGGAATATAGACATCTTCTTAAATAACAGGGATGGGACTTCTTTCTAGATGAAGAATATTTAAACAGGTAGTCTTCTACATCGAAAAACTTCTTACATGATTGTAAATACGTATTTTCTGTTTTCAGACTGAGATCAACTTTAGTAGATGTATGTATGTGAATATACATACATGTCGATACATATCCATTTATCAGGGGTTTCTCCGGATACACATCCAATATTTATAAGTTTATTACTGAAATCTAGAATTACTATACTTAATAAGATATCTCAATAAAGGAAATATCACGGATACATAATAAAAATAGGAGAAAGAATATCGGGTTAATCCGCTGTAGTGTAACCGCAGACACGTGTTTCAGACTCGTTGGTCATCGTCAGTACGGTGTAGCCAAAGAATAAGGTAGGATATCGTTGGAGATAGAAACAAAAGGAAGACCATCGGGAAGACAGACCACCAATTGCAGCTTAAAGCTCGATTCACACACATCCGTCACGAGACGGCGCGAATCCGATCAGTTCAATCAGTATCAGTCATAAAAAATATTCTTTCACTGAAAAAGATTGCATCGTCTACACCCGACCGGCTACGATTCGAAACCGAACAGTCAGTCACTCTTCAGTCGACGGAACGAGATATTTTATGTTCTCCCCGACGATATTTTTGAAAAATCTCGGACGTATATCGCCTGTATTTGTATATGTGTAAAATTTGAATCACCCCATTGCATACATTTTATTTTATTATAATTATATGAATATGATAATGGACGACGAAAAACTTATTGAAAGTGTTCGATTGTATGAAGTACTGTATGATTTATCACACAGAAAATATATGGACATTTCTTATAAAAACGATGTTTGGAGTAAGATAGGAGAACAAATGAAAACAGATTGTAAGTAATTGTTACTTTTGTCCTAATTTCACAATGTCTATAACTTAACATTACAATAAATATTAAATTCTTCCTTCTTGTCATGGAACAGATCCATCCTCTGAATTGAAGTAATCTTTCAAAACTTTTCTTGCATTAAAGGCATCCTTTGTTGCGTTTCCACCTTGCAAAGGCAAATTTTCAAGTCCTCTTGTAATAGTTTCATTTAAATTTTCCTCTTTTTTTTCCGTAATTATACGTGTTTAAATCATACTTTTTAATGAAGTTATGTAATATACAAGTCGCTAGTATTATAAAATCTACATTTTGCGGTGCAGCCTGCATACGTCTGTTATAAATTCTAAACTTTTGAGATAACATCCCAAATATGTTTTCGACCACTCTTCTGGCGCGACATAAACGATAATTGAAGATACGTTTAGAAATATCCAATTCTTGCCGTGGATATGGTCGCATCAAGTATGTCTTTAGTGGAAATGCTTCGTCCCCTACAATTGCGAACGGAGCTTCAGTACATGTGTTAGGCAATGCTGCATTTTGCGGTATTCGTAATTTGCCTTCTTCAAGGGCTTTACCTAAATTAGAATGTGCAAATATACGGGGGTATATTTGCACATTGTGCAAATATACCCCCGTTGTGCAGTGATGGGGATCACAATTTTTACCGTATGTGCCAATATCGACAGCAATGAAATTATAATTAGCGTCAAGTGCCAACAGGACAACTGAGAACGTTTGTTTATAGTTAAAATATAGCGATCTACTATTTGCAGGAGCTTGAATGGTAACATGCTTCCCATCCAAAGCTCCCAAGCAGTTCGGAAAATTCCAAATTTTGTTATAATCCTTAGCAATGGATTTCCACATATCTTCAGTAGGAGTTGGTAGCATTTCACCCAATACATTTTTACATATTACCTTGCATGTATCATTTACAATCTTCTGCACTGTGCTATGACCTAAACGGTAACTGAACGAAATTGTTTGCAGAGAATCTCCCGTTGCTAAATATCTGAAAAAAAAATTAAATAAGATAATCGTGTACATACTACTAAATGTCAGTGCAAATTATGATTATTATCAATCATTAAACTTTTTGTACATATTTTAGGTCCAGCATGTAAAGCGAGATGGACCAATATTCGAGATACTTACAGAAAGTCTCTAAAAAAAGGCACAACAACAAGTGGACAATGTGCCAAAAAAATAAAAAGGTATAAGTATGCGGATCAATTAGATTTTTTAAAAAAATATTTCGATGAGAGGGAAACAAAAAGTAATATTGAAAGTCAAGAGGACGAAGATAATGAGCTGGCGGATCAAACCCTGGATCAAGAAGAACTTGTGTCTGTACCTGAGGATGTACAAAGTCAACCCTCTCCCTCTTTAGTACAAAGAAAGGAACAGCCATCTTTGCAAGTGCCTGCAAAATCGATGAAACAAAAACTTCAACTCCTCGGCCAACTGCTGCAGCTAAGTTAATGGAATATTTAATTAAAAAAAATCAAAATGAATCCGCAAATCAAGGCTCCGCAAAAGATCTACAGCCAGTTGATGCATTTTTAATTGGTATTGCACCAACTTTAAAGACATTTTCTCCATATAATTTGTATTTAGCAAAATCAGAAATATTTGCTGTCGTACAAAAGTATGAACTAAAAACAATCATGGGAGACATTTCTCATGGGCAATCTGATTTTCACCCTACATCATCGAGCTCAACATCAACTTCTACTCCACTACCGTCGCCTGGTCAAACATTTGAACACATTGCGCCAGACCGAAATACATCTTCATCTACATTACATACCAATTATTTCCATAATTATCAAACAGATTAAAAATATGTATTATATTTGGTCTATGTATGTACAAGAGTCAATAAATATGCAATATACAGCACGTGTCAATTTTCATTAGCCATAGGCGATTAATTCATGCAATACGTGACAACATGGCACCCCACCTTTCCTCTTCAATGCGAGCGCGAGACCGATACAAGCTCAAGTTAGCAGTAGCTGTTGGACTATTGACTAGGGTGTTTGTACTGCGCTCAGAAATAATATTTACGCATTGCAAGGATTTTTCTTTTTCCTTTCAATAAATGCAGAGAATTATTAAGCTGCGTTCACGCTGCATGTCACAAACAAAAGCGTAATTCTAATAAAATTAAAAATAACGTAAATAAAAAAGGATTCTGAAAATAATAATAAACTACTAGATCGCGGCGGCAATTTGATGATGACGGCTTTTATTGCAGGCTAGATCGTAAAGTGTTCGCAGCTAAACATTTAATGTAGAAGTGGGAAGATCGGAGTAAGTCGTTGTGATGTCGATTGTTGTCGGGATTGGTGACGGATAGTAGGGGTGACACACGTTGCCACATATTATTTGTATACATATAAATCGCATGTAAACATTGAATCCATATACCTAATGAAAATTGACACATACGGTATGTAAACCTTAATATATATCATTTTGGAGTTCATATTCCTATATAATTCATATAATCTCTTCAATTGTTCTTGTACATATGGAAAATGCTCTTCAATATCAATACCAATTATATTATTTCTTATATATTAGGTTTCTATTTATTAGTTAGATTATTAGATTACTGGAAAATCACTTACCTCAAACAAACTGCTAGCCTTTCCTTAGGTGTTACGGCTTTTCTCCAATGAGTATTTTGCTTTTGTAAATACCTCGAGAGTTTACTCAACAGTATATTGAAACAACACTCAGACATTCTGAAATATTGATAAAACTTTATTCCATCCGCAATTAATTCCTTATACAATGTGACAAACTCTCCTTCTCTTTCTCTTTTCCTCCATGCCTCATGCACCCATTTTCGTTTCTTCGTTCTGTGTTCCTCCTCGTCTTCGTCTAAAATTATAGCAATTGCAGCTAATTCTTCTTCTGTCAACTTCGCCATCTTTCAGTCACTGATGGGGTTACTAACTGAAGTAATTCGGGTGTGTATGAACTGACATGACTGATCAGTCATAAACGTTTTTCTGACGGAACTATCTTTGACGGAGACGTCACTGTCTCGTGACGGATGTGTGTGAATCGAGCTTAAATGTCAGAAGATCCTCAGGTCAGAGTGACAACAACTGACACCGCCGCGAGGCAGACATTGTCAACCCGCGTGCCGTCCAAGCTGCATTGTCTTAGATAAATCAAGATCGTTTGATGAAACTGTGTGGATAATAGTAATGGTTCTACATTTTCACTTTTACACATTTCTAGTTCACATTATATCTTGCTAGTCATTGAAACATTTTAGATGACAGCTTGCTGTTAAATTGTCATTTTATTATTATTAATAGTTTTTATATTTGCCGCTGCGCCAAGATAACTCATTGCTGTTGATACATTATTTTATATTTCGGCAAGAGTTTTGATATATTTATATATACATATACATCCATATACATTTGATGAAATTTCTGGATCAAATAATAGCAACATTTTTTTAATAAAAAGATTTCTCTGCCTAGTGTTATAATTATTGATATCAGCCTTTATGTGAAAGTCAAGTTTTTTGTGTATATAGATTAGTGTGTGTGGTATGCAAATGAAAAAGGCTTATTTTGTAAAATAAACTGTACTTTGTTCAGTATAATGAAGTTTGGTAAGTATTCTAAGGGCTCTCTTTTATAGTTTAAAAACCCTAACTGCAATGGGTCTACAGAATTACTCCACCATATTAGTGCATACGACGTAGAAGAATATAATAGGGAACATGCTGATCGAAACCCCATCGAGAGAATTAACTTTTTAAGAGTGTACGTTGTTTTTGATAATTTACTGCACAAATTTTCTATCTACATGAGATGCTCCAATCAAATGGGAATCAAAGTTTAGAATTCCAGTAGTATCTGAACCTCCTTCTTATTTAGGGAGGTTAATTCTAATTCTAATGGCTTTGCTATTTAATACTAATTTGTTTCTATTAACCTAGTTTTCACAATAATTATCAGCAATCACTGCACAAGGAAGATTATTAACATAGTTTATGGATAGGAGGGGCCCAGATTATTAGATACCTTTGGTACAAGAGAACCTACTTCATTATTTAATTTATTAATAAACCGTACCTGTTGAATACGGTTCCACAAGTATGATATAAGTATACCAAGGTATTATAACCGCGCAAACCATAAAATTAATTAACCATAAAATTGACTTTACTTTCTTTGCAAATCGGGATAATGCGATACGGAATACTATATTTCAAGTTTCAAGAACTGTTAAACGCCCATCCATGCGCCAAAAAACATTTACAATTAAACTTAATTCTATATACTTAAAAGTGAAATAGTAAGTTAAATTAATATCCATGCAGATTCCATTGGATTTATGATAAATGGCGTCATATAGTTGCTTCCACAATAGAACTACGCAATTTCTATTTGTATACATATTTTACCTTGTTCTAAAGAAGTCGTCACAATATTTTATAGTTTTTTTATAAATATAATTCGCATTAGTAATCCTGTTAATGTTCAAACAATTTGTATTTTTTGGTAAGTATACATACATGCATAAATTATATCAAGGTAAATAAAACATGATTTCGGACAAATCTTGGCTAGAAAAATAAATGTTTAAAAAATGCTATTGCTCCAAATCTGTTGTAATAGTAAAACAATAGACTTTCAAAACATGTATTAATTAACTTCATTCATGCGTGACATGACTGACGCAAAAATAGTCACATTAAGAGACTCCCAAGAACGCTAATTAATTAACCTTTTCGAGAATCTTTTGTACGTTTATTATTTAGACGATATTTATTATGTACATATATACATAAGAATAAACAACAATACCTACAATTTCGGAATCCAAAACTATTTTTTGCCGTAGTGATTGGTGCACATTGTATCAGTTTTATTTTCTTATACATAGTATTGTGATGATGAAAATGTTCGACTTCCAAGTTTTTGCAGATGTCCAGGTTTTGAAGTCCGATACCGAAAAAGTGATTTTTAAAAAATGTCTCTGTGTATTTGTGTGTGTGTATATGGGTATGACCACGATAAGCTGTCAAACGGCTGAACCTATCAATTTCAAATATTATATTTGGGAGTATAATCCTCCTCTTGAGATCTGATTAGATTTTCAGTAAAACGGATAGACCGGAAGTAGTAGTTTACTTCAGTTAAAAACTCGAATTTTACCAATATTTCGTCAACTACTAAGTGTTTAAGCAAATTTATAAAGAATTCAAATGCACTCAAAAGTGAATTTGAGAAAAATGTTATTAGCGAATATTTCGCCAGTCATGTTTCTAGGTAAATACATTATGAGTGTAAACGTATTTAGAACATGATTTTCAATACTTTTTGTATAAAGAATTTGTTGCAATTCCGACCGGAAGTACACTTTTACTCCTATCTAATAACGATTTTTTGCAAATATGTCATAAATTATGCATTCTTTATAAACTCATGGACAAAATTAACGAACCACTCAATTAAACTTGTATACTTACAATACCACTGAATTAAATATTGCAAAAAAAAGATTGCATAAAGCTTATTATTATTAGGGAGCGGAATCGAGCGAGTCATGACTCATAGCCCATGGGCGCGCTATTGAAATGTTGTATTTTTAAAGAGGTTTTAATTTTATTTATATAATTGAATAACAAGCGGCTGGTGATTATAAAATACAAAATACCCTACTATTTTTCATTTTCTCTTCTGTAAGACTTGTTCTCTTTGAATTAAGTACATCCTTGTAGATAGAAAACGTCCCTTCTACATTAGCATACACAATTGCCGCAATGTTATTAAACCTAGATTTTTATTAAAAACTGCGTCTAAGTCACTTGGAATTATTAATAGCCACATCTAATGTGGTTACTCCATTTTTACATTCTTATACATAGTATAAGGAAGTAATGTGAAATTTTCGACTTCGAGATTTTTGCAGATGTCCACGTTTTGAAGTCCCCTGATACCGAAAAAGATGTTTTTAAAAAATGTCTGTGTGTCTCTATGTGACCACGATAACCGCTGTAGATATCAATTCCAAATATTGTATTTACGGAATTACCACTTTTACTCTTATCGAATAGCGATTTTTTGCGAATATGTCGTAAATTATGCATTATATATGTATTTATCAAGAATACAAAAGTATTTAGTGATAGATTTGCAATATTTTTTGAATATATGAAATTTCAAAATTCTGAGCGGAAGTAACACTTTTACTCTTAGGGAGTAGTCCTTTTTTCGAATATCTTGCTAAGTATGCATTCTATAGCGATTTATTAAGAGAACAGAAGTACTTAGAATAGGATTTTGAATAATTTTTGTGTAAAAAAAATATAGTATAGTTTGAAACGCTCATACGTATAAGAAAGTCGTGTGGTGGCCACACCTCATTTTTTAATTTGAGATTCGATTTTCAAAATATGTCATTAGTTTAGGCAAATTTCCAAAGTGTTCCTGAAGGAATAACAACTGATTTTTTAAATTTGGGATTTGTGTTAGTTCCTTGCACTCAGAAATACTTCGAGCATCGTCATTTAAACATGTAACGAAATTTTGTAAACTATCGAAATTCTCTGCATGAAAATTATTTCTGTGTATGTTTTAGCAAAGCTAAGTGACGATATTTTACAGACTTTGCAATAAATTTCGGAATCACTGACAATTAATTTTTATCTCAGAAAAAGTAACATAAACAACGTTCTAGATCTAAATAAATGATAACTAAAAATGTACGCGTATGTTATTGAAACATATATATTATATTGCGAAATATAAGGTAAATATAATAAATTTTAAAAACTCGTCACCCTTGTACCTACGCCGATGAAGAAAGGATTTTATTCATAAAATTCCTTATTTTATGGCAGTTTTTTCTCTGATTCTCTGGAGTAAACAGATGTTACAGTTCGCCCTATGAATTAGTGCTATTCAGATATAATGTAAACAACACGCAGTTGTTTACATTATTTCTTTTCACGGCTGTGGCTCCGTGGTAGTTTAGCTCGCTCGATTCCGCTCCCTAATTATTAGGTACTATCTAGTAGCTTGTAAATGAAATCAACGAAATATGACGGTATTTCTAATTATTTTTTATTAAAATAGTTTCTTCTTGCAAACAACGCAAACATGTAAACAAGAAACAAATGAAAACAATAGCATTTATGGACTTAGAGCTATTCTAATATCGTGTATGTCCTGCTCTACTTCTAATTACTGCTTCCATGCGTCTTGGCATACTGGAGATCAAATTTTGAACGACTTCTTGAGGTGTATTTTCCCATTCTTGAATTGGTGCGTCTATTAGTTGATTGAGGTTGGCAGGTGGAGGTGTGCAACGTCGAACCCTTTTTTTGCTATCGTCCCATAAATGCTCTATTGAGTTCAAGTCAGGACTATTGGCTGACCATTCCATAAACGGAATAGCAACAGCATTTAAGTAGTGAATAGCTTGCCCAGCCACATGAGAACGAGCATTATCTTACATACGTTTATTTGCAAATGTACTTTTAAAAGAACAGCCTTTTTGACAGCTTTTCCTGGAACTGTTCCAGTAGGTCCATGACCTACTTGTAAGATAACTAGAAATCTAAAAATCATCATTATTTTGGAATAACACAAATTATATGCGGTAGTGCGTTAATTTTGTCCATGAGTTTAAATTTATCAAGAGCACAACAGTATTTAGAGCTACATTTGAAATAATTTTTGTATAAAAGGAATTTCAAAATTCGAAGTAACACTTTTACTCTTATCGAGTGGCACTTTTTTGCAAATATCTCGCAAAGTATGCCTTCTATAGACATTTATTAAGAGCATAAAAGTACTTAGAATAGAATTTAGAATAATGCTTGTATAAAAAAATTTTCAAAGTTTGAGCATGAAGTAAAACACAGGTTTATTTTTTTAAGAAGCATTTAAAACTTAATTTAGAACAATTTTTGTATAATTTAAAACACACCTACGTATAAAAAAGTCGTGTGGTGGCCACACCTCATTTTTTTATCTGCTCTACCAGAATTTCTTACATAAATAATATATCAGTTATTTGAGCAGGTATAATGATGAAATAGAAACTGTTTTAAGCTGCATTAAAGCTTTTCTCTTTCTTTTAAATCCTGAGGTTTTAATATTAGTTAACCTCTAGATCGACTTATATCTACTGGTTTATTTAACGATCTAGTAGAAATATGAGGATTTTAGCACGGTAAGGTAGAATAGAACATTGATAGCATTTCCTTCTGTTCAAACGGTTTTTGAACGTTAAAACAATTACTTGCCATTTTGTGCTTTGTAGTTACAAATACCATATGTGCTGGGTGCTGAGTTCAGAAAAGCGTTCTTGGTACAAATCAGCAGCACCTCAAGAATTTTTCAAGTATTAAGGGGATATTAAAGTCGATTTGTATTTGGGAATTCACTATAATTGCTTTTGGAGGTGTTGGCCCGTAGGAGGAGCCAAATACAAGCCATCTCATTCTCACATATTTGAAATGAATGTGTTGTTTTCCGTCACCCGAATACAGAGAAACAACTGAACTATTCAAATCAACGGCAGCAGAATATCGTGACAAATACGATGGTCGATTATACTAGCAAAAAAAAGTCTGTTCCTACAAGCAGATTTGTATTTTTCCTCAGTTTATTTGATTTTAGCGTTTTTTGCATGAAGGAAGGTTATTTCGCTATAGTTATTTCTTTTAGAAAAGCAAATATTTGGCAAATACTATATATAAACAAAAATTAAAGTATTCCATTCAAACAAGTGCAATAAATGTATTCAAACACATCTCTACGAAATGTACCAAGAATGTATATGAAACTGACATTTTTTTTTTGCTGCAATAAAATATTTGTATGTGCATATGTGAACGAGACACTTTCCACAATTACGCAATCAACTCAATAAAAGTTTTTCTTTTCGTGATAAGTATAGTTATATCGCGATCCTTGCTGGCTTTTCGCACATACAGTAAATACTAGTTAGGGCTGTTCCCTGTTCTTATTATTTGGAGAATTAATTTTTTGACACTTTTTGGTGTTGAGTGCCGAAGTAGAGTGTGATGTAAAGGTATTCACAATGGCAAGAGGCAACAGAAACTTAAAGAAATATCCAAGATTATCCTCAAAGCGGAAAAATAGAAGCAGGCAAGTGTTAAAAAGACTCTATAAGAGCAATGAGAGTGATCCATCATCAACCGTTCAAGTTTGCCAAACGTAAATTCAATACCTTTCTCAATCATTTATATTATATTTATTTTTTTTTCTTTCAAGTTCGGTTAGTCATGAGGATGTTGATAAAGATTACATGGATGTATTACATGCGATTGAACGTGAACCTGAAGTTGACTTATCAAATGAAAATATTTCAAAGTAGGCAGTTCCAGCAACTATTTAAATTATTATTTGTATTATAAAGCAAGTTATATACAGGATGTTTCCAAATAAGTTTGGAAAGTTTTTAGAGGGTGATTCCTTGTCAAAAATTAAAGGGGGTCTTTCATGTAAACAAAAGCTCTTAGGCTTGCTTGTCTTTGGAAACATCCTGTAAACATAAGCACATACAGAGCTGTTCGTTATAAATTAATTGCGTTTTGAGTTTATTTTAGAATTGAAATAATAAAAGAGAGTGCACATTCTGAATACTCTGTTTCTGGTAGAAGAATAATTGATGTTGAACAATTCTTTAAATCAATTGTGGAGTTCAAACATAATCCATTGTTTTCCTGCAATACTGAGAATTTGAAAATAATAAATGAAAAGAAACTTGGTCTGAATAGTATTTTTTATTTACAATGTGCAATGTGCAAGGAAACATCATCCGTAAGCACAGATAGTGCATCAAAAAATTCGCTTGATATAAACAAAGCAGCAGTCTTGGGAATGATATCCTCAGGAGGTGGTTTTTCGCAGCTGGAGAAAATTCTTGCATTTTGTAACATTCCTTGTATGAGTTTTCCAAAGTTTGCTGCAACTCAGGATGAAATTTCTCCTCTCATTAGTGGAAGTGCATTTGATTTAATGGAGGCAGCAGGAAAGGAAGAGGCTCAACTCGCAAAGGAAGTAGGAGACGTGGATCAAGACGGCATTACACATATCGCTGTAATAGCAGATGGAGCCTGGTGTAAGCGTTCATATCGGACGAATTACAGTGCGTCATCAGGTGTTGTTAGTACTTTCCTCAATTTTGTTTGACATGTATTTCCATGAAGACATTGAGAACACAATATTCCATTTTTAGAGAGTTATTATTGGGCAAAAATCCAAAAAAATATTATATCTTGGTATCAAGAACAAATATTGTAATATTGTTGTATGTGTTCCCGTGCAGAAAAAAAAAACAAGAAGATGTCAAACCTCATACCTGTTTCAAAAATTGGTGCAAACATGCAATGGAAGCAGAAATAATTGTAGAGGGTTTCAAAAGCAGCATTGAAATGCACGGGCTGAAATATAAATATCTTATAGGAGACGGGGATAGCAGCGTAACAAGAAAATTAGCTGAGGCAATGTGCTGTTAAACACTGGATTAAAGAAGATATTTCACATGAGCAAAAAGTGAGGGAACTGCGTTCTGATATTCTCAATTCATCCAAACATATATTTGGAGAGCATTCGAATTGTAAACAATATTTTTGTCAAGGTAAGTATTCTGGAAGTGGATTTTTCATTGTGTATCATTTAATATATATATTATGTAGGTAAGGATGAACGCAAGTGGGTGAATGAAATGACGGAAAGTGGTCTTTTGCAAGATGTCGAAATTCTGTTGTGCCGCTTAGTGCATAATGCTGATAGTCTTCTCCTAAACATGGATAATAATGCTGCAGAGTGCTACAATTCAGTTGTCGCAAAATTTGTGAGTGTGAAAAGATTGAATTTATCCAGCAGAGGTTCATACCAAACTCGATGCGAAGCAGCAAGTGTGAGTTTTTCAGCAGGATCACATAATTATCCTGGCATAATATATAAGGCAATATCGCAGAAAAGCCCTGGACAATTTACCAAAAAATTAATGCGCAGAAGAGAAAAGCAACACCTCTACCATAAATCCCCAAAGACCTTATTCCCTGAAAAATATCGCAAGAAGTTGAAAGCTAAGGCACCCGCAGACAAAGATTACGGGCCTGTCGCGGCTCTTCTTTCTGCTGAACTGCCCGAGAATTATGAAATCCTGAAAAAAAAATGTTTGGAAAATCTACAAAAAACGCCTTCTCAAATTCGTGACTTAGAGAAAAAAACTGATGGGCAAAGTAGCAATGACGACTGGAGAACCGAACGTCACAATAGACTGACTGCTTCCAGTTTTGGCAGAATATGCAGAATGAGGTCAACCACGTCTTGTAATGCAACTGTTAAAGAATTGGTGTATAGTACTTTCACAGGAAACGAGGCTACCGAGTGGAGTATTAGCCACGAGCCAATTGCTAGAAAGGAATTTGAAAAACATTTTGGACTTGAAGTGTCCTCATGTGGACTTTTCGTAGATTCCGTGCTTGGTTTTCTTGGTGCCTCGCCACACGGACTAATCGGTACCGATGCGATCATAGAAATTAAGTGTCCAAAGTCCATTTGTAATTTGTCACCTCGTGATGCCGTCGACCAGAAGAAAATCAAATTTGCAATAATTGATGATGATGGAATCTTTCATTTGAAGAAAACAGCCCATTTTTACTACCAGGTCCAAGGACAACTACGCATTTCTCAAAGGAATGTGTGCTATTTTGTCTTGTGGAGTCCACTGGGAATGGAAGTAGAGCATGTTTGAAAACACACTATTAGGAATAAAAATATGTTAACTGCTTATTCGACCTGTTTAGATTTACAGAGATGACATCTTCTGGACGAATCATATGGAGTTACAACTACGAGATTTCTATGAAAATTGCGTTCTACCAGAACTCATAGATCCACAACATCCACAAAATCTACCCTTGCGAGATTTGAGGCAGAAGAACAAATTTGTAGAATCCGAAAAAGTGTAGAAAAATTAAAAAAATAATCTATATCATCGTTTTGTGTGTGTTTAATATTCTTATTTCATTTGTTCCATTTTTAGTACACATTTTGCGTGTTTCTCTTTTGTTATTTCATAACACAATCCAAAAAAATTAATTTTCGATTGTGAAAGTAGTTACGGAGTTTAGTCAATAATTTCAGCGAAAAGTAACGTGAATGCGATCCATTCTTGCGAAAATCATGAGAAATTTCCGAGGATGTGTGTCGGATTGATTTATATGTTCGACCTAGGAATGAGGTATTTAATTGTGATTATGCGAACATCATAATTAAGTATAATAAAACTTAGACTGGAATTATTTTGTTTTTTGAAAATTTTTATTATATATTTTGGTTATAATTATACATGCTAAAAGGCATACATGTGGATAGATTCATAATTTTTGAGTGTTATTTAATTGTCTTAGGAATATCTGTTTTTCAATATTTTCTATTTTGAAATATTATACATCATACATTTTTGGTAATATTATTTATTTGTTAATATTTTGTAAATGTTTAATAAAAGTTGAAATAAAGGTTTTAATTTATATTATAAAACTATATGTTAAATAAAGTTATTATATTTGTTCTTTGAAAAATTTGTGTTTTGCTTTATAAATTGCCATACCACTTTGAAGTGTTAAAGCTACCTACACCCTGAGATATAGAGTAAATGCCGGGAAGAGATTTTGTTAAAGATAAGAGGAGCAAATAAGAGCATAAACCACTGTTAAGTTGCTAACCCACCGTTTTTTTAGCAATATAACTGTGATTGTTTATTTCCAAGAGTTAAAATCATTTTCTAAATATTATTCGAATTATTAAGGTCACAGCAATATGTGCGTTTCAAATTATACAATAGTTGGTCTAAATTAAGTTTTAAATAGTTTTATCTTCTTAAAAAATTAAACCTGTAAGTGTGTTACACAAAAAAATTTTGTTATAGGAAAATTATTCAGAATCCTATTCTAAGTACTTCTATTCTCTTAATAAATTACTATAGAATGCATACTTTACGAGATATTTGCAAAAAAGTGCTACTCGATAAAGGTAAAAGTGATACTTCCGGTCAGTGGCGGCTCTTTAATGAAAGCAAATGAGCAATTGCACCCCCTGGAATTTTGAAACAAAACAAACCAAGCGGCGACTAACTGTGAAAGTATTTATTTATTACGTATTCATAATTATTGAACAGGAACGTGGCGTCTGCGGCACGCGTAACAACCTACATGCACCGATCGTTGTCACAGATATAATGACGACTAACAGCGCACGAGTAACTATTCGAATGTTTACCCCTTCCACCGAGAGAAACATACCCATGAGCAAAGCCCAACCGTTGCTCCGTTAAGCCATTAACATTACATTGAAGGTGGGGAGAACTGTATTTTGTTCTACTTCCATATCGTATAATACATAGCGTGTGAGCAAGTACTCCAGTCTGCTCACCGCTGTTGTAAGATAAATTTCGTCTCTGCGTTACAGAATAACACGTTTTCGCGGTTAACGTATGATGAAAAAATCTTAATAAAAAATCTTAAACGCCCGATGCCTCAATTATGTTTAGAAAATAAACAATCTGTTAAAGGTAAAGACGTTATAAGAAAATTCAAAATGAATATTTATCAGAAAAATGACTGGATTTGTGGGTGTGAAATTAAAAATACTTTGTTTTATTTTCCGTGTCTTTTGTTTGGTGGTGAACCGTCTTGGTCAAAGAACGGAATAAAAGACTTAATTCATCGTAGTGCTAAAATTACGAAACATGAAAATTCCGAAGGGCATTTGAAAAATATATTTAGTCTAAGAATGTTGGGAAAAAATAACATTCAGAATGTTTTAGATTCATCATATAGAAAAGCAGTTTCAATAACACAATGAACAGGTAACAAAAAATAGGCATGTGTTAAATTTAATAATAAATTGCATTAGATTTTGTGGCGCGTTTGAACTGGCACTTCGGGGTCATGATGAACGGCAAACGTGGAATACCAAGGGCATTTTTCGGGAATTGATAAATTTTATGGCAGAATTGGATAAATTGCTCAGAGATCACATCGAAGCAGCACCGGTTTTTAAGGGATTATCAAAAACGATACAGAATGAGCTGCTTGATGCAATGTTGAACGTGTATCATGGACAAGTTTCCAGTGAAATTAAAGCAACCGACTTCACATCTGTGATAGCTGATGAAACCACAGATGTGTCCAATCAGTTTCAGTTGGTGGTTGTTTTAAGATATATTGTGAACGCGAGACCGGTCGAAAGTTTTGGAAATTTCTTCTGCCTAGTGGACATGATACTAATTCTTTATCTGCTTCCATCCTTAACGAAATTAGTTTGCTTGTTGATGACCCAGAAAAACTGATTGCACAGAGCTATGATGGGGCAGCAGTCATGAGTGGTGCTATTAACGGCGTGCAAAGACATGTCCAAGACCAGTATCCAAGGGCCAATTTTGTACATTGTTACGCATATCAGACAAATCTTATTATGTCACATGCTACATCGAGCAGTAGTAAATGCAGATTTTTTTGCCAATCTGACGGGATTGTGTACTTTTTTTCTCCACTTCACCACAACGAGCTGCAAGATTGGAAGAATTCCTTCAGAGAAAAAGCTTACCTCGTTCTTCAAAAATAAGATGGAACTTCAATTCTAGGACAGTGAATACAATATATGAGCACCGAGCTCTAGAACAAATCGAGGGAGAAGCTAGTTTACAAACTACCATTCATCAAGCTGGTGCCAATTTGCGAATTTTAGAGGAGGAAAATTTTATCTATTGGTTAACTTCCTTTCATAAAATTATGCCACATGTGGACATATTGTTTAATCAATTACAAAATGTCAATACAGATGCATTAAAAATCAAGAATAATTTAGATAATTTTGAACGCGCTATTGGAAAAATTCGAACCGAAATCGTTGACACAGATAATCAGTTGGTTAAACAAAATGACTCAGAACTGACTCCTCGACCATCAACGCGACGAAGAGTAACTGATGGTAGCCAAAGACGGAGGGAGACTATTGAAGTGTGCGATATTATTTTGCTTGAAATAAAAACTAGATTTCGGTATACAGGGCACTTAATATTAGCAAACTTAATTTCTTTTAAACAGTTCTCCTCTTTTCAAAAAAAATGTCCGGAAGATTGCCTTAAAGAAGCAGTAAAATTTTATCCATGTCTCAATGCAAGCAGACTACGAACTGAATTAAGTGTTCAATATTCTAGAGAAGAATTTAGTCAAAATATAGAAGTCAGTGCTGTAGGTCTGCTAGGCCTTCTGCTGGATGGATTAAGCGACACCTTTAATGAAGTTGTTAAGCTTTTAAAAATTGTCATTACAATCCTAATGACAACGTCTGAAGCGGAACGCCAGTTTTCACGACTGAAGAGAATAAAAACTTTCCTGAGAAATACAATGAAAGAAGACAGATTAAATGCCCTTACTATGTTATCTTGTGAAAAAGAATTTATAAATGATTTCCCAAATTTTAATGAAAAACTTAGGTGTGGTCACCACACTACTTTCTTATACGTATGAGCGTTTCAAATTATAGGATTTTAAGAATTTTTTATACAAAAATTATTCACAATCCTATTCTAAGTACTTCTATTCTCTTAATAAATCTCGATAGAATGCATACTTTGCAAGGTATTATCAAAAAAGTGCTACTCGCTAAGAATAAAAGTGCGACTTCCGGTCCGAATTTTGAAATTTCATATATATAAAAAATATTGCAAATCCAATTATAAATACTTTTGTATTCTTGATAAATACATATAGAATGCATAACTTACGACATATTTGCAAAAAATCGCTATTCGATAAGGGTAAAAGTGGTACTTCCGGTCTGAATTTCGAAAATTTTTTTATACAAAAGATATTGAAAATTATGTTTTAAATACTTTTATACTCGTCACGTACTTGTCTAAAAAGCATGACTGATTTTCGATAAGAGTAAAAGACCTACTTCCGGTAGGAATTTCGAAAAACTTTAAATAAAATTATTCTCAATTTTAATTTTAAGTACATATGAATTCTTTATAAATTTGTTTAAACTTAGTAGTTGACGAAATACTGGCAAAATTCGATTTTTTCACTGAAGTAAACTACTACTTCCGGTCTGCCAATTTTGCTTAAAATCTAATCATTTCTCAAGAGGGAGATTATACTACTAAATACAAAATTTGGAATACGCGCCCCAAATTAAAAAAAAAGACGAATACTGATGCGGAGCTTCATTCATCGGGCACTAATATTGTCAACTGGGAAATTTCTGCGGCATAAATATCCAGTTCGTAGAAAAGCCAGGCGATATCACACATTGAAAAATAAATATATGTATATGACAATTATTTTATCATTAAATCACATATATAAAATGTCTATTACACAACTCAAACAAATATTTTAAAAATTTTAAAAAATTTTCAAAGTCCATAAATTATTTTAACAGATGCGAAAAATATAATAGGCAGCAACATGTTCCAATGCAACTGCAACGCTATTTCTGCATGCAAACTAGAGAACTAAACAAAATCGCAATAAGTCAATCACCAAAAGTCAATTTAATTGAGTCCTTTTACGCGCCACGAAATTATAAAGAAAATTCAAAAAATTTTCTAAGTTCATTAATTTACTATAGCGGATGCTAAATAGGCAATACAAGCATAATACATGCAGCAACATGTTCCAATGCTACTGCAACTATTTCTGCATACAAATTAAAGAACTAACCAAAATCGCAATAAGTCAATCACCAAAATAAAAATAAATTGTATCTATACCTACTTCTGTATTGTCATTAAAATCATATACAATACAATGCATTCATACATTTATCCATATACGAAAAAATTTTTTCGTATATGTATACTTGCATGGTAAAATCATATAGCTTCGAAACTGGTAATAATATGAATGCGTAAAATTCGAGTGAGAAAAAGTGAAATAAAATACTCCAGACAACCGCAAAAAGTTCGGACAGTCCTATTAGGCGGGGCCAAGAAGTTGGGTGCATATCCGTAGCAGCTGAAGGCGCTGCTAAAATACAAATAATTCAGTATGCAGCATTCCGGAATTTCTTAATTTAATTACTCAAATTAAACTTTTTTCCGCAATTCAAAAAGCTATATCTCACAAGAAAACATTGGTCTACACGGGAATTACATCCGTTTTGATCAATTTCATTTAATTCTTTCAGATTTTGACGGAGAAACACACGTACATTTTACTCTAATTTGGAATAAAAAAAATAGGTGGTTGTGACAAAAAATTACATAATCTGACAACCTTTCCGTGTACTCATATCTATATTGGAGTTGTACAGAAAATTTCACATTTCTATCTTGAACAATAGTAAAAAAAAACTGATAAATTCGATATCTTGCTTTCTCGACCGCTTTAATATGCCCTTAACCACGAATTAAGAGCATATCAACATATTCCTCAAGGTTAAACTTAAAGGAATTGTTATATCAACCATAATTCACACACGAAACCAAAATTGCCTAATTCTGATTTATTCTCGTAGGTAAAATAAACAGTTTTTTGTTACGCTGACACAAGGTCGCTGACAGAAGGTCCACTTTTCTAATTATAGCATTTATTTTATCATTCTTATTTGTATTGCATTTTAAAGAATAATATTAATAGGTGCTGTAGGCAGTGAGGTAATGACAGAAAAAGTGCAATGATTAGTCAGTGAATGCACACAATATTACTGATGAGGAATATCTGTTTTGAAAATACGCATTTAAACATTTCACAGTAAAATTTGATAAAAACCTTTTGATGGCACTGCATAAGTAATTCCGGTTATCCTATGCTTATTTGCTTACATTTTCAATTATACATAACTGATTTTACATTTTATATTGTCATAATATCAACAGCTCTACTCGTAATTTTTGATTATATAGTTGCGTCCTTATTATGTATGTAATTACATTAATTGAACAGTTTATGGTAGACCTAAACCTTTTGATGGAACTGCATAAGTAATACCAACTGTTCTATGCTTATTTGTTTACATTTTCATTCATACATATTTGATATTACATTCTATATTTGTCAATGTATTTCTAAATGACAACCAATTGTCAAACTGTGCTCATTATATTATTGCCACTACTACCAAGAATATATTTATTTTTTTCAATGCATTTGTTTATTTAGCAAAGAATTTTAATATATTTTATATATATATGACGTTTTGGTTTTCCGGGTTTGGAACCACGTAGTTATCGTCCAAGAAGGACTGCTTGGTCGACGTTTCGATGAGATCTCACTCATCTTCTTCTGGACGATCGTGTTGCAATCGGAGAATGATTTTCCGATTGCAACTCGAACACGATCGTCCAGAAGAAGATGAGTGAGAACTCATCGAAACGTCGACCAAGCAGTCCTTCTTGGGACTATAGAGCGAATACTACGCGGTTCCAAATCCGGAAAACCACACCGTCATACTACGACCGCGGAAGCATCCGAACAAATATATATATATATATATATATATATATATATATATAATTATAAATCCAATTATTAATAATAATTTCTTGGGTTAGCGGCCTGGTATTTATTTTATATAAATGTGAATAAAAACGAAAACATTTAACGTTTCGACAATCTGTTTCAAAAAATTATCTGTTTAAGAATACACTTACATTTCATCTGTCACAATTACAACTTAAAACTATTTTAAAATAAAACGAACAATCCTGAAACTCACCACAAACATATATATATTCAGATTGTTCGGATGTTTTTCAAATTGAAAAACATCCGAACAATCTGAATTCACGAGATGATACCCAGAGGTTACCAACAGCATGGAAACCAGCACTAACAAGAACAGATACCAACAAAGAACACCAAACTAATACTTCTACATCGCAAACCAGCCGTCACACTCCAAACACGAGCCCAACGACACGGAACCATGCACACACTCGTCCAAGGGCAACCAACCGACACGCTAACGAAGTATATAACCACCATCCGAATCCCGAAAACGTCAGTTTACGAATAACAAGAAGCAGAAGCAGACAGTTATCGCAGACCTGAAGATGGCAAGTGTGATTTTGCCGAAACGTCGTCAAGAAACCAGCATCGGTCTTTCCAAAGACCAAGGAGTGGAAACGCGGAAGAAAACCCGGAATCCAGTGACAACACATATATATATATAATTAATATTTTATATGTGTTTAACGTATATATTAAACACATATAATTCGTTTCTTTGCCGTATATATCTAAATATAATTAATACGTCGCTAAATTCAAGAAACTTCTCACATATTTAGATATATACGGCAAAGAAACGAATTATATGTGTTTAATATATACGTTAAACACATATAAAATATTAATTGTAATTATCCAGAATGAAATTAGGATTTCTGTGTTCCAACACAGAGTGCACTGAATGTGCTTTAATTTCGTAGAAGGAAAACGTAGTAGTTAATATGTTTCCTTCGTTAAATGAGAATAATTAGAAATTATCTCTCAAGCTTGCAAAGATCGTCCCCGAAACTATATATACAAATTTCGGTAGATAGGAAAACGAACATATTACAGTTGCCGAGCTGACGAGTGTTCACGTTGTAGTGGTTCAAATGAAACTAATGCATATGCCTCGGAGTGGTGTGTTTCTTTTCCTTAAAATCATTAACATTTGAATAATGCAAGTAATTGTCATCAATTAATGAATAGGCAGCTAAATTCAAGAAACTTCTCACATATTTAGATATATACCGCAAAGAAACGAATTATATGTGTTTAATATATACGTTAAACACATATAAAATATTAATTGTAATTATCCAGAATGAAATTAGGATTTCTGTGTTCCAACACAGAGTGCACTGAATGTGCTTTAATTTCGTAGAAGGAAAACATAGTAGTTAATATGGTTCCTTCGTTAAATGAGAATAATTAGAAATTATCTCTCAAGCTTGCAAAGATCGTCCCCGAAACTATATATACAAATTTCGGTAGATAGGAAAACGAACACATTACAGTTGCCGAGCTGACGAGTGTTCACGTTGTAGTGGTTCAAATGAAACTAATACATATGTGTTAGTCCTCGGAGTGGTGTGTTTCTTTTCCTTAAAATCATTAACATTTGAATAATGCAAGTAATTGTCATCAATTAATTAATACGCCGCTAAATTCAAGAAACTTCTCACGGGTTTTCTTCCGCGTTTCCACTGTTTGGTCTTTGGAAAGACCGATGCTGGTTTCTTGACGACGTTTCGGCAAAATCACACTTGTCATCTTCAGGTCTGCGATAACTGTCTGCTTCTGCTTCTTGTTATTCGTAAACTGACGTCTTCGGGATTCGGATGGTGGTTATATACTTCGTTAGCGTGTCGGTTGGTTGCCCTTGGACGAGTGTGTGCATGGTTCCGTATCGTTGGGCTCGTGTTTGGAGTGTGACGGCTGGTTTGCGATGTAGAAGTATTAGTTTGGTGTTCTTTGTTGGTATCTGTTCTTGTTAGTGCTGGTTTCCATGCTGTTGGTAACCTCTGGGTATCATCTCGTGAATTCAGATTGTTCGGATGTTTTTCAATTTCGATGGCTTCCCTGATGATTCTGGTTTTAGTATGTTCGATGTTCGCTAATAGCTTGGTGTTACTGAAGTCTATCGTGTGGGATGTTTCTTTTACATGTTGAGCCAGAGATGAAGTTTTCTCGTCTTTTCTTACGGAATTTTTGTGTTCGTCTCTTCTTGCGTTTACCCTTCTGTTCGTTTGTCCAATGTAAGTTTTTTCACAGTTGAGGCACGGAATTTCATAAACTCCTTGGTTTTCTAAAGGTATTTTTGTTTTAGGGTTTCGAAGGACTGTACTGATTTTTCTGTCTGCTTTGAATGTTGTTTCAATGTTGTGTCTTCGTAGGATTTTGGATATTCTATCGGTGGTGCCTTTCACATAGGGTAAGTAGGTTTTCGCAGTTGGTGTTTCTTTTTCCTCTTGTGGTGTTGTTGGTTTCGGCTTGGATGCTCTTTTGATAGCAGATTCACTGAAACCATTCTGCTGGAGTGCCTTGTGGAGTTTGTCCATTTCTTGGGTGATGTGATCTTCGTCTGCTAATCTCTGCGATCTTGTCATTAGGGTTTTCACTACTGATTGTAACTGAGCTGGGTGGTGGTGAGACTGAGCGTTCAGATATCTGTCTGTATGGGTGGATTTTCGGTATACCGTGTGACTTAAGTTCCCATTTTCTTTCTTCTTGACCAAAACGTCGAGGAACGGTAATTCGTTGTTCGATTCTATTTCCATCGTAAATTTTATTTTTGGATGGGTTTTGTTTAAATGTTCCAGGAAGATGTCGAGGTGGTCCTTTCCATGTGTCCAAATCACGAAAGTGTCATCGACGTAGCGTAGCCAGAGTTTGGGTTTGTGGGTGGCCGTCCTTAGTGCTGTTTTTTCTAAGTTTTCCATAAAAAGGTTTGCTATTACTGGTGATAGTGGAGAACCCATAGGGGCGCCTTCTATTTGTCTATAGCGCTGATCTTCGTAGATAAAGTATGTGTTTGTCAGACAGTGTTTCACCAAGTTCATTATGTGCACTGGGGGTTGGTATATTCGTTCGATGGTCTCTAGAGCTTCGGCAACTGGTATATTGGTAAACAGTGATACTACGTCGAAGCTTACTAATAACCATTCTGGTTCTACTTTTTCTTGTCTCAATAGATCGATGAAGTGGCTTGCGTTCTTGACGTAAGATTCGGCTTCTTCGACATGAGGTTGTAGTTGTTGGGCTAGGTATCTAGCCAATTGTTGAACAGGTGATCCAATGGAGCTGACTATGGGTCTTAGGGGTGCACCTTCCTTGTGGACTTTAGGTAAGCCGTAGAATTTGGGGCATCTTGATGACTTCTCCCTTGGAATGAGTGCTGTCTGGATTTCCTTGTCGATGGGACTCTCCTTGATTTTAGTTTTGGTTGTTTTCTCCAGGTATGTTGTTGGATCCGTGGAGATTGGTTGGTATGCTGGATCCTCCAAGAGGGTTCTTATTTTGGCGTCGTAGTCGGTTGTGTTCATTACCACAGTAGCATTTCCTTTATCGGCTGGTAGAATAATAATGTTTTCGTTTTCCCTTAGTTGTTTCAATGTCAGGAATTCTTCATGTGATAGGTTTTTCTTTGGTGGTTTGGCTGTCCTTAATATTTGCGATACATCTTGGCGGATAGTCTCGGCCGTATTCTTGTCAATCCCAGCTATAGTTGCTTCTACTCCACAAATTATTTCTTCTACTGGTATGCGGGCAGGAGCTATTGCGTAGTTAAATCCTTTAGCCAAAACATTGTGGGATGCTGCGTCCAATCCATGGGTGGATAAGTTGTATACCACTTTGAGTGATTTGTTCTCTACTCTGGTGTCTCTGGGTTTTTGTTCTGCTTGCAGGTGGTTGAACTTCTTTATTTGTTTTGCTTTTGTCCAATCGGTATTTGTCTCGGAACGGAATTCACTGAGCTGGTCCAGTATTCTCCAAATTATCGGGTGGATAATGTTGCTGAGGTTCAGATGTAGTTGCAGTAATTGTTTGTTGGTATCATCCAACATTTTTCTAGTCTCGTGGATCGATTCCCTCAGTAGCGCCATACTTGCTTTCTTCAGAATGTTCTTGGTTTGTCTGGTGTTTCTGTTGAACTTCAGTTTCAATGTCTGTGGCACTATGTTTTCCTCTCGGCAACGTTGTAGAAAAATCAGGTCACAAAGCAGTTTGCTTCTTCTTGTTCTTAGTTTTTCGAAGGTCTTGGTTTGGTGTAAAGTCTTCTCCCCGTAAAGACGTAATATGTTCTCTTTCAGGTTTCCGCGGGTAGTAGTATGTGTTGTCACTGGATTCCGGGTTTTCTTCCGCGTTTCCACTGTTTGGTCTTTGGAAAGACCGATGCTGGTTTCTTGACGACGTTTCGGCAAAATCACACTTGCCATCTTCAGGTCTGCGATAACTGTCTGCTTCTGCTTCTTGTTATTCGTAAACTGACGTCTTCGGGATTCGGATGGTGGTTATATACTTCGTTAGCGTGTCGGTTGGTTGCCCTTGGACGAGTGTGTGCATGGTTCCGTATCGTTGGGCTCGTGTTTGGAGTGTGACGGCTGGTTTGCGATGTAGAAGTATTAGTTTGGTGTTCTTTGTTGGTATCTGTTCTTGTTAGTGCTGGTTTCCATGCTGTTGGTAACCTCTGGGTATCATCTCGTGAATTCTGATTGTTCGGATGTTTTTCAATTTCGATGGCTTCCCTGATGATTCTGGTTTTAGTATGTTCGATGTTCGCTAATAGCTTGGTGTTACTGAAGTCTATCGTGTGGGATGTTTCTTTTACATGTTGAGCCAGAGATGAAGTTTTCTCGTCTTTTCTTACGGAATTTTTGTGTTCGTCTCTTCTTGCGTTTACCCTTCTGTTCGTTTGTCCAATGTAAGTTTTTTCACAGTTGAGGCACGGAATTTCATAAACTCCTTGGTTTTCTAAAGGTATTTTTGTTTTAGGGTTTCGAAGGACTGTACTGATTTTTCTGTCTGCTTTGAATGTTGTTTCAATGTTGTGTCTTCGTAGGATTTTGGATATTCTATCGGTGGTGCCTTTCACATAGGGTAAGTAGGTTTTGGCAGTTGGTGTTTCTTTTTCCTCTTGTGGTGTTGTTGGTTTCGGCTTGGATGCTCTTTTGATAGCAGATTCACTGAAACCATTCTGCTGGAGTGCCTTGTGGAGTTTGTCCATTTCTTGGGTGATGTGATCTTCGTCTGCTAATCTCTGCGATCTTGTCACTAGGGTTTTCACTACTGATTGTAACTGAGCTGGGTGGTGGTGAGACTGAGCGTTCAGATATCTGTCTGTATGGGTGGATTTTCGGTATACCGTGTGACTTAAGTTCCCCTTTTCTTTCTTCTTGACCAAAACGTCGAGGAATGGTAATTCGTTGTTCGATTCTATTTCCATCGTAAATTTTATTTTTGGATGGGTTTTGTTTAAATGTTCCAGGAAGATGTCGAGGTGGTCCTTTCCATGTGTCCAGATCACGAAAGTGTCATCGACGTAGCGTAGCCAGAGTTTGGGTTTGTGGGTGGCCGTCCTTAGTGCTGTTTTTTCTAAGTTTTCCATAAAAAGGTTTGCTATTACTGGTGATAGTGGAGAACCCATAGGGGCGCCTTCTATTTGTCTATAGCGCTGATCTTCGTAGATAAAGTATGTGTTTGTCAGACAGTGTTTCACCAAGTTCATTATGTGCACTGGGGGTTGGTATATTCGTTCGATGGTCTCTAGAGCTTCGGCAACTGGTATATTGGTAAACAGTGATACTACGTCGAAGCTTACTAATAACCATTCTGGTTCTACTTTTTCTTGTCTCAATAGATCGATGAAGTGGCTTGCGTTCTTGACGTAAGATTCGGCTTCTTCGACATGAGGTTGTAGTTGTTAGGCTAGGTATCTAGCCAATTGTTGAACAGGTGATCCAATGGAGCTGACTATGGGTCTTAGGGGTGCACCTTCCTTGTGGACTTTAGGTAAGCCGTAGAATTTGGGGCATCTTGATGACTTCTCCCTTGGAATGAGTGCTGTCTGGATTTCCTTGTCGATGGGACTCTCCTTGATTTTAGTTTTGGTTGTTTTCTCCAGGTATGTTGTTGGATCCGTGGAGATTGGTTGGTATGCTGGATCCTCCAAGAGGGTTCTTATTTTGGCGTCGTAGTCGGTTGTGTTCATTACCACAGTAGCATTTCCTTTATCGGCTGGTAGAATAATAATGTTTTCGTTTTCCCTTAGTTGTTTCAATGCCAGGAATTCTTCATGTGATAGGTTTTTCTTTGGTGGTTTGGCTGTCCTTAATATTTGCGATACATCTTGGCGGATAGTCTCGGCCGTATTCTTGTCAATCCCAGCTATAGTTGCTTCTACTCCACAAATTATTTCTTCTACTGGTATGCGGGCAGGAGCTATTGCGTAGTTAAATCCTTTAGCCAAAACATTGTGGGATGCTGCGTCCAATCCATGGGTGGATAAGTTGTATACCACTTTGAGTGATTTGTTCTCTACTCTGGTGTCTCTGGGTTTTTGTTCTGCTTGCAGGTGGTTGAACTTCTTTATTTGTTTTGCTTTTGTCCCATCGGTATTTGTCTCGGAACGGAATTCACTGAGCTGGTCCAGTATTCTCCAAATTATCGGGTGGATAATGTTGCTGAGGTTCAGATGTAGTTACAGTAATTGTTTGTTGGTATCATCCAACATTTTTCTAGTCTCGTGGATGGATTCCCTCAGTAGCGCCATACTTGCTTTCTTCAGAATGTTCTTGGTTTGTCTGGTGTTTCTGTTGAACTTCAGTTTCAATGTCTGTGGCACTATGTTTTCCTCTCGGCAACGTTGTAGAAAAATCAGGTCACAAAGCAGTTTGCTTCTTCTTGTTCTTAGTTTTTCGAAGGTCTTGGTTTGGTGTAAAGAATTCCTGGCATTGAAACAACTAAGGGAAAACGAAAACATTATTATTCTACCAGCCGATAAAGGAAATGCTACTGTGGTAATGAACACAACCGACTACGACGCCAAAATAAGAACCCTCTTGGAGGATCCAGCATACCAACCAATCTCCACGGATCCAACAACATACCTGGAGAAAACAACCAAAACTAAAATCAAGGAGAGTCCCATCGACAAGGAAATCCAGACAGCACTCATTCCAAGGGAGAAGTCATCAAGATGCCCCAAATTCTACGGCTTACCTAAAGTCCACAAGGAAGGTGCACCCCTAAGACCCATAGTCAGCTCCATTGGATCACCTGTTCAACAATTGGCTAGATACCTAGCCCAACAACTACAACCTCATGTCGAAGAAGCCGAATCTTACGTCAAGAACGCAAGCCACTTCATCGATCTATTGAGACAAGAAAAAGTAGAACCAGAATGGTTATTAGTAAGCTTCGACGTAGTATCACTGTTTACCAATATACCAGTTGCCGAAGCTCTAGAGACCATCGAACGAATATACCAACCCCCAGTGCACATAATGAACTTGGTGAAACACTGTCTGACAAACACATACTTTATCTACGAAGATCAGCGCTATAGACAAATAGAAGGCGCCCCTATGGGTTCTCCACTATCACCAGTAATAGCAAACCTTTTTATGGAAAACTTAGAAAAAACAGCACTAAGGACGGCCACCCACAAACCCAAACTCTGGCTACGCTACGTCGATGACACTTTCGTGATCTGGACACATGGAAAGGACCACCTCGACATCTTCCTGGAACATTTAAACAAAACCCATCCAAAAATAAAATTTACGATGGAAATAGAATCGAACAACGAATTACCATTCCTCGACGTTTTGGTCAAGAAGAAAGAAAATGGGAACTTAAGTCACACGGTATACCGAAAATCCACCCATACAGACAGATATCTGAACGCTCAGTCTCACCACCACCCAGCTCAGTTACAATCAGTAGTGAAAACCCTAGTGACAAGATCGCAGAGATTAGCAGACGAAGATCACATCACCCAAGAAATGGACAAACTCCACAAGGCACTCCAGCAGAATGGTTTCAGTGAATCTGCTATCAAAAGAGCATCCAAGCCGAAACCAACAACACCACAAGAGGAAAAAGAAACACCAACTGCCAAAACCTACTTACCCTATGTGAAAGGCACCACCGATAGAATATCCAAAATCCTACGAAGACACAACATTGAAACAACATTCAAAGCAGACAGAAAAATCAGTACAGTCCTTCGAAACCCTAAAACAAAAATACCTTTAGAAAACCAAGGAGTTTATGAAATTCCGTGCCTCAACTGTGAAAAAACTTACATTGGACATACGAACAGAAGGGTAAACGCAAGAAGAGACGAACACAAAAATTCCGTAAGAAAAGACGAGAAAACTTCATCTCTGGCTCAACATGTAAAAGAAACATCCCACACGATACACTTCAGTAACACCAAGCTATTAGCGAACATCGAACATACTAAAACCAGAATCATCAGGGAAGCCATCGAAATTGAAAAACATCCGAACAATCTGAATTCACGAGATGATACCCAGAGGTTACCAACAGCATGGAAACCAGCACTAACAAGAACAGATACCAACAAAGAACACCAAACTAATACTTCTACATCGCAAACCAGCCGTCACACTCCAAACACGAGCCCAACGATACGGAACCATGCACACACTCGTCCAAGGGCAACCAACCGACACGCTAATGAAGTATATAACCACCATCCGAATCCCGAAGACGTCAGTTTACGAATAACAAGAAGCAGAAGCAGACAGTTATCGCAGACCTGAAGATGGCAAGTGTGATTTTGCCGAAACGTCGTCAAGAAACCAGCATCGGTCTTTCCAAAGACCAAACAGTGGAAACGCGGAAGAAAACCCGGAATCCAGTGACAACACATACTACTACCCGCGGAAACCTGAAAGAGAACATATATATATATATATATATATATATATATATATATATAATTTCTAATATATTTTGGATATGTGTTTACGGTTGCTCTACAGCGGATTATACCCAATATTTTTCTTTTTCTGATATTTTATGTATCCGCAATAATTTCTTATTCTTTCATTTATATATATATATATATAGTATAATTTAATTGTTGGGATTGCAGTCAGGGGTAAATCAATGTAAAGACTACTCTTTTCGAATTAATTCCGAGCTTTCGACAATGTTTATTGTCTTCATCAGGGCTGTTAACAATAAAATAACTTACAATAGGCTCTAGACAACTAACAAATAACAAGTTAAAACTCTTATTAAATCTAAAATAATTTTAAATCTGCAAAAAGAAAAAAGAATTTTTATAAAAATACTTACAAAATTCATCAAGTTTGCACAATTAAAAACGCTTTCATAGCATACAAAAATTATGTAAACTTGCACATAACAGGATCATTTCTTACTTCAATTTTTAATAATTTTGAATTAAACATTAGACAAATTTATCTGTTCGAGTGGTGTATGATTGTGTGTATAACATTAAAGGTCAACACGGTCAACCCATTTAAGTTTTAAATGGCAATTTTCAAAGCCGTCCTTATAGGCCACCAGTCACATTATGTTTTACCTTTTGTTGTTATTGGGGTTGATTAGATATGTGTATACAGGGTGAGTCATTAGTAGCCGCTTCTTCGATTGCTCTTTTGTGTTTTAAATACAAGGAAAAACAATTAGTGGAATATCCATGGTTGCTTGTGGCGCATATTGTAAAAATACTTTAAGTTCTGACGCATTTCCGGTTTCACCGGAAATGCACGTAACTTAATTTTTTTAAATGACTCACCCTATATATTTTTGGATTTTCTTGTACTGCGTTAAATTGTCAGTTCAACTATTTTTTCTTTTTCCAAATTAAGTCAATAGTTTTTGAGTTATTAATTTTTTTTGAAAATATTTGACCAAAAGACGTGTTCAGAAAAAAATCATTTTCACATTGTTTTTAAAAGTAAAAACATTAACTTTGGTGGTGCTTGTAGCCAAGAAAATTCTGCATCATTTAGTAAAGTTGCACTCGGCAATACCTCAAAAAACTTTGTTTCTTCAAAGCCTACTTCCTGAACTTTTCACATACCAAAAACTTATCTTTTTTAAATGGAACACCCAGTATTTTATTGAGGCATTTTGTTCCTTTTTTTATTCTCTTTCATTTTTGTTAACAATGTCCTATACCTATCTTTTGTAATTTTTGAGATAATCACTATAAGAGCAATTAACGGTCAATTAAGGAACTACGGGCGCTGTTCTATGCACCCAAATATTCGTCCAATAAAGGCTGGAATGTGGCTGACTGCCTGAGTCAACTGTTAAAGAAAGTCGGTATACATTTATGTCAAACTTATAAACGCATCGCTATTAATTATCATTCAAATGAATTATTCTTATGAAGAGTTAATAGATATGATTGACGTTTTGGGTGAATCTGAAAGAGACTTTTTGCTAGCATCCAGACTTTATGCTCAGCGATCCCTGGTAGAAGTTAACCGAAGCCAGAAACCTTTGAAAGTATAAAGTGGACGGTTTGAGTGAACACAAAGTATTGAATATGAAAGAAAGAGCGGAAAAAGCAATAACTGGTGAGGATAAGACGTTTATGGTACTTGCGAGTGTAGTCAAACACCCCCATACTAGTACTACGAAAATTAGTCGTCAGTTAGATGCAAGTCAAATTTGAAAATTCAGAATAATTAGGATATATGAAATTCACCCGTAGCATATTCATACACAAGGTTAGATTGTTAGATGAAAGAAATTTTTAGAATCGCGTATATTTTTGTCAATTGGCAGCAGATATATTATCCTGGCTTTCTCAATTTTTTGTTGTTTACCAACGAAGCCACCTTCTATCAAAGTGAATACATTCATCGTCACAATTTCCGTTCTTATAACACATAAAACCCCTCACTTTATCACACCTGTAAACTTTCAAAATCGTTGGTCATTAAAACTGTGGGGAGGAATAGTGGCTAGTTACATAATTGGACCATATTTCTTTGATGAAAATGTTAATGGAGGAGAGTATCTTCGCTATCTACGAACGGATTTTCAAAACTTTTTGAGGACATCTTCAAATATGTCAGTAAACATAACCTTTATTTTATTTCGATGTTAACCAACAGTTTCAAAAATGAAATACTGCAATTGGACATTGCCGGAATTAAAAAATTGAAATGCGATCCTCTTCATTCTGTAAAATTATTACTTTTGGGATAGTTGGATTTAACATTTACTTTGTTTGACAGTTGACTAAGGAAGTCGGGCGCCATTCCTGCCTTCCATTGGTTGAACGAATATTTTGGTCCATAGGACAACAGCGCTAGTAGTTCTTTAATTGACCGCTAATTATTCCTATAGTTATTATCTCAGAAATTACAAAAGATAGGTATAGGACAATGTTAACAAAAATTAAAGAGAATAAAAAAAGGAACAAAATGCCTCAATAAAATACTGGGTGTTCCATTAAAAAAAATAAGTTTTTGGTATGTGAAAATCTCAGGAAGTAGGCTTTGAAAAAACAAAGTTTTTTGAGGTATTGTCGGGTGCAACTTTACCAAATGATGCAGAATTTTCTTGACTATAAGCACCACCAAAGTTAATGTTTTTACTTTTAAAAGCAATGTGAAAATGATTTTTTTCTGAACGCATGTTTTGGTAAAATATTTTCAAAAAAAATTAATAACTCAAAAACTATTGGGTCAATTTTGAAAAAGAAAAGCAGTTGAACAGACAATTTAAAGCAATATAAGAAAATCTAAAAATATATAGGGTGAGTCATTTAAAAAAATTAAGTTCCGTGCATTTCCGGTGAAACCGGAAGTGCGTCAGAGCTTAAAGTATTTTCAAAATATGCGCCATAAGCAACCATGCATCTTCCACTAATTGTTTTTTCTTTTATTTAAAACACAAAAGAGCAATCGAAGAAGCGGCTACTAATGACTCACCCTGTATATTACTAAGATTTGCTATATCTGTCTTTTTGTTCATATTATTTGGTTCTTTCTGGATGTAGAACATTTCTAAGAATGTACGTTTATAATAATTACGCTCTATGTCAAGAATTTTTGTTCCTTCGTAGTTGATTTCATGTTTGGTTGTTCTAACATGTTGTGTCAAGGCAGAGGAGCATGTTTTGTTATTATTTTTGCAGTCACTTTTGTGAGAAATCAATCTGCCATTTAAGGTTCTAGAGGATTGACCTATATATTTTGACTCACAGTTGTCACAAGGAATTTGATATATTATGTCTGATTTAAATTTATTTTCAATAGGGTATTTAGTTTTGCTGAACAGAGAACCAACGGTTGTAATTATTTTCGTGGCTATTTGGACATTATTTTGAAAAAGTTTAATTAATTTAGGGGTTAAATTCTTTATATAAGGAAGGGTTCCGTAAGTTTTTTGGGTTTTCGTAGTGTCTTTTTGTTGGTCAGCAGGTACTTTAGGTGGACTTGTACTGAATAAAAGTTTGTTGATTAGGGGTAACGGGTAACTGTTTTGAATAAGGAGGTTTTTTAGTCTATTGATGTTTTGTTTGTACAATGATGGATGCGAGATGACCAAAATTCTTCGTTTAAATTCTAATATAAAATTGATTTTCATTTTGAATGGGTGGTAAGAGAGGAAGTTTATATACCTACTGGAATTCGATGGCTTTCTGTACCAGTCTAAGATTAAATTGTTATTTTTACGTATAATTAAGGTATCTAAAAAAGGTACGGAGTTGTTTTTTTCTTCCTCGTGTGTAAATTGAATGGTGCTGTGGTACGCGTTGAACTTATCTAGGATTTCATTGATGTTGTTTCTTGGGACTGCAGTTATCAGGTCATCCACAAACTTTTTGATAAAAGGAAGGGAAAGGGAAAGATTTGGGATGCATGCTTCTAGGAGGTCGTCTAAAACATTGGCATGCTATATCTCAAAACACTTCCATACCTTTACGTGAATTTATAGAACTTCTAACCTTTGTCTTTGACTCTACAATATTTGTATTCGAAGGTAAATATTTCCAGCAAATCCTAGGTGCTCCCATGGGAGGGACGATCTCACCTATTATATCCCAATTTATTTTAGACGACCTCCTAGAAGCATGCATCCCAAATCTTTCCTTTTCCCTTCCTTTTATCAAAAAGTTTGTGGATGACCTGATAACTGCAGTCCCAAGAAACAACATCAATGAAATCCCAGATAAGTTCAACGCGTACCACAGCACCATTCAATTTACACACGAGGAAGAAAAAAACAACTCCGTACCTTTTTTAGATACCTTAATTATACGTAAAAATAACAATTTAATCTTAGACTGGTACAGAAAGCCATCGAATTCCAGTAGGTATATAAACTTCCTCTCTTACCACCCATTCAAAATGAAAATCAATTTTATATTAGAATTTAAACGAAGAATTTCGGTCAACTCGCATCCATCATTGTACAAACAAAACATCAATAGACTAAAAAACCTCCTTATTCAAAACAGTTACCCGTTACCCCTAATCAACAAACTTTTATTCAGTACAAGTCCACCTAAAGTACCTGCTGACCAAGAAAAAGACACTACGAAAACCCAAAAAACTTACGGAACCCTTCCTTATATCAAGAATTTAACCCCTAAATTAATTAAACGTTTTCAAAATAATGTCCAAATAGCCACGAAAATAATTACAACTGTTGGTTCTCTGTTCAGCAAAACTAAATACCCTATTGAAAATAAATTCAAATCAGACATAATATATCAAATTCCTTGTGACAACTGTGAGTTAAAATATATAGGTCAATCCTCTAGAACCTTAAATGGCAGATTGATTTCTCACAAAAGTGACTGCAAAAATAATAACAAATCATGCACCTCTGCCTTGACACAACATGTTAGAACAACCAAACATGAAATCAACTACGAAGGAACAAAAATTCTTGACATAGAGCGTAATTATTATAAACGTACATTCTTAGAAATGTTCGACATCCAGAAAGAACCAAATATTATGAACAAAAAGACAGATATAGCAAATCTTAGTAATATATACACATATCTAATCAACCCCAATAACAACAAAAGGTAAAACATAATGTGACTGGTGGCCTATAAGGACGGCTTTGAAAATTGCCATTTAAAACTTAAATGGGTTGACCGTGTTGACCTTTAATGTTATACACACAATCATACGTGGTGTCTTGTGCCTCGAACAGATAAATTTGTCTAATGTTTAATTCAAAATTATTAAAAATTGAAGTAAGAAATGATCCTGTTATGTGCAAGTTTATATAATTTTTGTATGCTATGAAAGCGTTTTTAATTGTGCAAACTCGATGAATTTTGTAAGTATTTTTATAAAAATTCTTTTTTCTTTTTGCAGATTTAAAATTATTTTAGATTTAATAAGAGTTTTAACTTGTTATTTGTTAGTTGTCTAGAGCCTATTGTAAGTTATTTTATTGTTAACAGCCCTGATGAAGACAATAAACATTGTCGAAAGCTCGGAATTAATTCGAAAAGAGTAGTCTTTACATTGAGTTACCCCTGACTGCAATCCCAACAATTAAATTATACTACCTACTAAACAGTCACTAATTACACTATACTATATATATATATATATATATATATATATATATATGTATATATATATATATAATATATTACAATTCTTTGCCAATTATACAAATGTATTGAAAAATTGAAAATCTTCTTGGTAGTAGTGGCATACAATGAATTAAAAGTAATAACAATATGACAACTGGTTGTCAATTAGAAAACAATGACAAATATAAAATGTAAATCAAAATGTATAAATGAAAATGTAATCAATAAGCATAGGACAGTCGAGATTAATTATATAGTCACATTAAAAGGCTTGGGGTCTACCACAAACTGTTCAGTCAATCCAAATATACAAATAACAACGACGCAACTATGTAAAGAAAAATTAAGAGTAGAACTGTTGATAATATAACACTGCACTGACGAAACCAAACTAGGTAGAAACATATATGTCTGTAGCTACAAAATTAAATACATCTTAACACATACATAGTTGCATCGTTAATTGTTTATGTATTTCAATCAAAATTGTACATGTTTATGTGAACCTAGGCCATTTTGATAGGATTACATGAGTAATATCGATTGTCCTGTGCTTATTTGCTTTCATTTACATTTATACATGACTATTTTTACATTGTTATATTATCAACAGTTCTACTCTTAATTTTTCTTTACATAGTTGCGTCGTTGTTATTTGTATATTTGGATTGACTGAACAGTTTGTGGCAGACCCCAAGCCTTTTAATGTGACTATATAATTAATCTCGACTGTCCTATGCTTATTGATTACATTTTCATTTATACATTTTGATTTACATTTTATATTTGTCATTGTTTTCTAATTGACAACCAGTTGTCATATTGTTATTACTTTTAATTCATTGTATGCCACTACTACCAAGAAGATTTTCAATTTTTCAATACATATATATATATATATATATAGTCGTGGAAAATAGTGGGTAATACCGCTGTAGAGCAACCGTAGACACGTGTTTCTGACTAATTGGTCGTAATCAGTACGGTGTAGCCAAGGAATAAGGTGGGAAAGCCTTGGAGATGTAAGCATAAACGGAAGACTATCAGGTGACAGACCTCCATTTGCAGCTTCAGCTGGAACAGCGGGATTACCCACTATTTTCTACGACTAAATTATTTACCCGCACTATTTCCACTTTTGTTTATATATATATATATAATATAAAACAGGAAAAAGAGAATATTGGGTAAATTCCGCTGTAGTGCAAACGTAGACACGCGTTTCTGACCAATTGGTCATCATCAGTACGGTGTAGCCAAGGAATAAGGTGGGATATCCTTGGAGATAGAAGTATACACGGAAGACCATCAGGCGACAGACCACCCCTTGCAGCTTCAGTTAGAAGATCTTCGGTTTTGAAGACAACAACTAACATCGCCACGAGGAAGACATTGTCAACCTGCGTGCCATCCGAAACCCAGGAAAGATAATCAATAAATAAATTATCGCGGATACATAAAATTATTTATTGATTATATATATATATATATGTATTGAAAAAATGAAAATCTTCTTGGTAGTAGTCGCATACAATGAAATAAAAATAATAACAATATGACAACTGGTTGTCAATTAGAAAACAATGACAAATATAAAATGTAAATCAAAATGTATAAATGAAAATGTAATCAAATAAGCATAGGACTATCGGGATTACTTATATAGTCACATCAAAAAGCCTGGGGTTTACCACAAGCTGTTCAGTCAATGCAATTATAAAAAATAACAACGACGCAACTATGTAATGAAAAATTAAGAGTAGAACTGTTGAATTATAACAATATAGAATGTAAAATTAGTCATGTATAAATGTAAATGAAAGCAAAAGCATAGGACAATCGGTATTACCTATATAATCCTATCAAAATGGCTTAGATTCATCTAAACATGTACAATTTGATTGAATACATAAACAATCAACGATGCAACTATGTATGTGTTAAGATGTATTTGTAGCTACAGACATATATGTTTCTACCTAGTTTGGTTTCGTCAGTGCAGCATAACAGAGAAGGTGTACGTTAAAGCATTAATATGTGTTGAATAAAAAAATATAGATTACCTTAAAATGTCAATCCAAAATGTCCAAGTGTAAAACAACTGTGCACTTACTTAATATTGTGTAATGCCTTATTTCAACCAGGCAGTTAATAAAATATATTACAATTCTTTGCCAAATATATAAATGTATTGAAAAAATGAAAATCTTCTTGGTAGTAGTGGCATACAATTAAATAAAAATAATAACAATATGACAACTGATGATGATTGATGTGACTATATAAGTAATCCCGATAGTCCTATGCTTATTTGATTACATTTTCATTTATACATTTTGATTTACATTTTATATTTGTCATTGTTTTCTAATTGACAACCAGTTGTCATATTGTTATTATTTTTATTTCATTGTATGCCACTACTACCAAGAAGATTTTCATTTTTTCAATACATTTGTATATTTGGCAAAGAATTGTAATATATTTTATTAACTGCCTGGTTGAAATAAGGCATTACACAATATTAAGTAAGTGCACAGTTGTTTTACACTTGGACATTTTGGATTGACATTTTAAGGTAATACTATATTTTTTTATTCAACACATATTAATGCTTTAACATACACCTTCTTTGTTATGCTGCACTGACGAAACCAAACTAGGTAGAAACATATATGTCTGTAGCTACAAATACATCTTAACACATACATAGTTGCATCGTTGATTGTTTATGTATTCAATCAAATTGTACATGTTTAGATGAATCTAAGCCATTTTGATAGGATTACATAGGTAATACCGATTGTCCTATGCTTTTGCTTTCATTTACATTTATACATGAATGATTTTACATTCTATATTGTTATAATTCAACAGTTCTACTCTTAATTTTTCATTACAGAGTTGCGTCGTTGTTATTTTTTATAATTGCATTGATTGAACAGCTTGTGGTAAACCCCAGGCCCTTTGATGTGACTATATAAGTAATCCCGATAGTCCTATGCTTATTTGATTACATTTTCATTTATACATTTTGATTTACATTTTATATTTGTCATTGTTTTCTAATTGACAACCAGTTGTCATATTGTTATTATTTTTATTTCATTGTATGCCACTACTACCAAGAACATTTTCATTTTTTCAATACATTTGTATATTTGGCAAAGAATTGTAATATATTTTATATATATATATATATAATTTTAGAGAAAAAGTGTTCAGACAACAGTTTTAGATAATTTTACGCCAAATAAAACTATGTAGCTAATATTCTTTTTTCGTTCACCATTATCGAGTTATGACACAAACTTGTGTTTTTTTAAATAGAAACCATAGTTGGTATTGACATCATTAAAAGGATTATTTTTTGCTGATTACAATGATATAAGGTTTGATATGGTTATTTTAAAAAATAAAGAGGATATAGACATTTCTATGATTGTTCACTTTATAAGATACAAACTTTAAAAAAAATGTTTGGTGTTTTGTAATTCAAAAAACGAAAAATCTGAGTTACAATAGTGTTCGTTTGAGCAGTCGAGATAAATATACTAACATTGCTTTCACGTTGAGTCACAGAAGTGAGAGCTGTTAATTTTTACTTTTAAGTCAAGTTAATTGTCAAACATTGACAATTAACTATTAATTAATTTAATTGTAACTTAACTATAAGCGGTGCAAACGGCCGTTAATCATAAGTTTGCATTGGCTATGGAATTTGCTAACGTAGAAAAGCCTGATATGGTTGAATGTTACATTCAGTGTCAGAAAAATTCTGCTAGAGCTGCTGAAGTTTATTTTGAAAATTATTTTGATCGACGTCAGCCGTCTCTACCTACTTTTAAGAGGTTATGGGATAATTTAGCAGACTATGGTTCGTTCGTTAAACCAAAATCAAAAAAAGGGATGGATGAAGATAGAGAAATAAACATATTAGCATGTGTCTCTCAGAATCCATCTACATCGACCCGACAAATTTCAACCGAAATGGGCTCCCCTCAACGCACTATTGTCAGAGTGTTGAAGAAGCATAAATTTCGTCCCTACAAGTTATCAGTATCACAAACTTTACATGAAGGTAATAACATCAGACGAATAGCTTTTTGTAGATGGTTTAAAAATCAGTGTCAAAACGATCCACACTTTTCAATGAAATTATTGTAACGTTTTCGGGTTTGAAATAAACAACTCGTGCAATTTATTTATTTAAAACAGTCTGTATAATCACACAAGTAAAATTAATTACAATATAAAAATATAAAACTAATGCATCACACTTAAAACTACTACGATTTAAATTAACACAGGTATTTATTTACTACTACTATTTATACGACACGGTAATATTTATGTCTTTATTGCACTATAAAAACTGCACCGCTCACTATTATGTTTATGTTTACTCTTCGACTACCACTCAAGGAACTATTTATTTATTTCTTATATTTATTTTTACTTTGGTCTGTTCCGCGCGATGACTACTTAAGGACTTTCCTATTCCGGAATTACTCATCAATCGGTTCAACTGCTTTTATATCTGTAGATAAAACTTCTGGAAAGGTGCTAGCGAAGTCTCGATACGCTCGGAGTATACTAGAAGAATCTGCAGACTTTCCGTCGCCTAGCTACGTCGTGCGGCGTGCATGATTTACGACTTTATGGGCAGGTCTTTGTTGTCGCCTAGACATCTGCATTTTTTTTGTAATTTATTTCGTTACATTGCCCCCTTCTTAAAAAAATGCGTTTCGTCCCGAAACACGCTATTCCATGTTCTTGTTGTTGGCGGATGACGGAATCTACATTGGGACCCACGGGTGCACCCAGTTGTCTTGTGGAAATGGCAATCCAGCGTCTTAGGTTGTATAACGGGCTGATTGGGCCGATAGCTGCATACGACTATTTTCATACCAGTATGCCGAAACACTACCTCCAACATGTTTCTTACGGTTCTCCATTCCAACTGGTCTAATCCGCAGCCCAGCTGCAGAATTGTCAGCCTCCTTATATTTTGCTCGAGTGCTCGTCCTCGTAAATCGACAAGGGATTCCCATAAGTTGGCTCTCTAGGTTTTCCGGTAATTTGTCGCACATCCGCCACTTCACCGCTGTCACGTCCATGGTATGGGGCCAATTGGTTGAAACGCACCACCCCTGGCTCACTATGCACAGAAAGTCAGAAATTTCGAAAAGCGGCCATTAATCGATATTTATAAAAGTAATAGCATGGTTCTTAAAATTTGCAGGTACCTAGGTAAATTGTTAATGCAGGTTTTTTCCGAGTTTCGAGCAGGTAGAAAGACTTTTCGGTCGGATACCTGCCCCCGAACACGGACTGTCTTGCAGCCTTTATTCAGTTACAAAGGTTGGTTCAGTATATTGTCAACTTTCAAGCAGTGATTGTGTGTTGTAAAGTATTCCCAGAAACAATTTAGTGGTTCAGAAATCTTCCTTAAGGTATATTTTTTATGTTTTATATTTAAATATAGTCCATATATAGAAATAAAATATCATAATGCAAATAAAATAAGTAGTGGTTGATTTTATTTAAAATTTGTTATAATTTTAGTTTGTGTAGAGCCACAAAAATTTCCAGGCCAGATCCGGCTTAACGTAAATAACTAAAACATTATTTGAACATTTCTTAATAACATACTGAAATTAGGTAGGCGCGTTTAAGTGCTTTTGTAAGATATACTGATTTTATTTGCGCCTTGTCCATAAATATCTGAGAATTTAATACAGCTTTAAGCTATCATATTATCTCAATATTGAGCATATAAGTAATATGCAACGGATTTTGGTTTTACTTTTGTCTCTACATTATTTATGTTTCTTTTCTGTAGTCGTACTGGTTTTTTTACAGTGAAAATGGTGACCAGAAGGCAACTTTTTGACGTTTTGTATGAAAAGGATGGATTGGGGCGCTCAAAGCGAACGGAGTATCTTTTGAGTTATATGATAAGACACTTCAAAATCGAGGCTGATGAAGACGCCATAATAAAATTGAAGAATAGCAATTCGAAGTTTTGCAGCGCCGTATATTCGAAGCTTGATCAATGCGCAAGGAAAATAGATAGATTTTTGGAGAAAAATAACGAACGGTTAAGTGCCGAATTTGTATTTAAACAAACCCAGACAGAAACTGATCTGGATGTTGAGCCACAACCAGGAACCTCATTTGAACGTCCCCGTGGTCGTCCAGCATTACAATTTTCTGAAAGCAGCGAGAGAACGAAACGCCGAAAGACTGCAAAACTTTCATCATCGTTCGAAAGCGAGGAGCTAACTTCAGCTATAAGCAAAAAACTTAAGGATGAGGGAAAAAAAGCTGCCGCAAAACTTGTCTCTGAAGCTGTGTTAACCACCCCGACTAGGGCTGATAAAATAAGAGACGCTTGGCGGAAGACTCAGAAGGCAAAAGAAATCATTCCACTTACCCAAGACGAAGCTCTCTCATTGATGATTGAAGCGAAAGATACCAAACATTCCTATCTTGTTCATAGACGGATAGCAAAAGAACATTTTGCCAATATCTATCCCTCTTATCATAAGCTCCGTGAAGCAAAATCACGTTGCTACCCACGAAGAGAAGGTCAAATTGTAACAGAATCGTCTGCCGAAATTTTATTACAAGATCTACTCTTGGATCATACAGTAAAACGGATTCTAGAAATGCAAAAATCGGTTCTTTTTTCATTATCAAGTGATCTTCTCATGAATTTGAAGTTAATAGTAAAATGGGGAAGTGATGGAAGCACAGGTCACTCACAATACAAACAAATGTTTGTCGAGGCTGGTCTTGGTGATGGCGATTTGTTTTTAACGTCCTTAGTTCCATTACAACTCTATGTGGGTCAACCTGGGAAAGATACAATTATTGTGTGGCAAAATCCCCGTCCATCGTCAACTCGTTTTTGTAGACCTGTCCGCTTTCAATTCAAGAAAGAGACAAAAGAGTTGACGATACATGAGACAACATACATAGAAGAGCAAATTTCGAAACTTCAACCTACTACCGATTTGTTGGGTAATGAAAATATTGCAGTTTCCCATGTTTGTGTAATGACAATGATAAACAGCAAAGTTTGTAATTCTATTACGGAAACGTCTTCGCAAACATGCTACATATGTAAAGCCACTCCTAAAGATATGAATGCCATCGAAAAATTATTAGAGAGAGAAGTAACCCAACAAAATTTGAAATTTGGATTGTCAACTCTACATGGCTGGATAAGGTTCTTTGAATGCTTGCTGCACATTTCGTACAGATTAGACCTTAAAGTATGGCAAATTCGAGGAACCGAAAATAAAACAGTTTTTGAAAACAGAAAACGTACCATACAGCAGAACTTCAGAGAACGAATGGGATTGCTCGTCGATATACCTAAGAGTGGTGGGAGCGGAACCACTAATAACGGCAACACAGCTCGACGATTTTTTGCTAACTCATCACTTTCCAGCGAGATTACGGGCATAGATGAAGAACTCATTCAGCGATTTGCTGTGATATTATGCACATTATCGTGTGGTTATTCAATCAATGTGCAAGCATTTGAGGACTATGCTTTGGAAACAGCAAAATTGTATGTCGCTAAATATCCATGGTATTACATGCCAGCTAGCGTGCATAAAATATTGCTTCATGGAGCTATAATAATCAAAGAGGCCATTCTACCTATAGGCCAGTTGTCCGAAGAAGCTCAAGAATCAAGAAATAAAGACCTGAAAAATTTTAGGGAGAAACATACCAGAAAAATTTCCCGTACAACAGGCAATCAGGATTTGCTGAACAGACTTCTAATAACTTCAGATCCATTAATTTCTTCTTTGAGACAGTGTCCAACACGGAGGTATTCAAATATTTCACCTGAAGTTATATCGTTGTTGGAAGCTCCTTCTGTAGAACCAACACGAGTACAGTCTCCTGTAGCACAGGCTGAGATGGAAAGCAGCGAAAATTCTGCATCTGACGAGGAAGACGAGCACGCCAGCAGCAGCAGTGATATAGATTTTTAGTATATTTATTAATTATACTGCAAGTTGGTAATATGTGATGTATTTTATGGGAATATTGTTTTTCATTGATAGGTTCTTTGTCAATAAATATTTCATTATAGATTGATCGAAAAGTTTAATAATTTTAATAAGTAATGTAATACCCCAGCCCTAAACTTAGCCCTGCATAATTAAAATTTTTTAGGTATTATTATCATTTAGATTAGAGTCTGATATATTAAAGCTATTTAGACCACTTTCAGATTTTTGGCCGACTTTTAATTTTTTTGGCCCACTGTGCTATGGGGTGTTAATCTTATGCGATAAACTACGTCATCTATTCGCTCTAGTATTTCGCATGGTCCCTCCCAGTATTGTTGGAGCTTTGGGGATAGGCCTCGGCGACGTTGAGGATTATATAACCAAACAAGGTCTCCTTCTCGGTAACCACCTCTCTCGGCTTGCACGTCGTAACGATTCTTCGTCCTGTCGCTGGCATTCTGAGTGTGATGGCGTACTCGGTCGTGGGCATCCTCCAACCTTCGCCTGGGTCCGCTGACGTAGTCTTTTCCATTTAGGTTCTCCACAACACGCTTGAGTAGGCTATCCTCCACCTTCAGAGAGTCCCATTGAGCCCAGTAGGATTCCAGTCTCTGCGAATGAGGAGCTACTTCTTGCCAAGCCGGTCCGCGACCAGTACCTTTCCAAACCATCAATGAACCAAGGTCTTCATCAGCTTCTTGATCGATCCGCAAATTGTCAGGTGGCCACTGATTGTCAACCACGGTAGTTCTGAATGTGTTGCCCGATTTTTCTTCTAGTCGGTTGCTATGCCTGCAGTCTTCTGGACGTGGTCTCCTTGCAACAGCATCAGCGTTTTGGTGTTGCAGAGATGCAATTCGCGCTATTGATTTTGAAGCTCTACGATAGTGAGTCGACGATTGCCTCTTCTCATCGACCCGTTTCATTTTCGCTGCTCCGCTATGGTTTTCTTGGGCTCCTTCCCGCATTTACTATGCACATGGCCCATTTCCATTTCCAATTCCAGCATCGGAGCGTTCTTCTCTTAGGTTGCACCTGATTCACTAATCGTCGGACTACCTGTCCCAGGTGTGCATGCCCATACTTCATCTTAAGACGCTTGATTAATTTAAGGTGGTCTTGACACTCTTCCGGACGTAAGGTCTGCAGAATGTCACTGGCCTCTCCTCTTAACGACACAATCAGAGCAGTAGCTCTCTCCGGGGACGTCCACCCATTTGCTCCTGCAGCGGCTTCGAATTGTTTCCGGTACGTCATCCATGACGTCTTCTCATCGGAGGTGGGAGGTTTTACCTTTGCCTTTGCTGTTCGGGAGATTTCCAGGCTTCCGCTTGAGGCGTCACGGGGACCGCAGTCGTTCATCGCTGGCAACTGAAGCTGAACCCCAAACTCGTCCCCCATTCCGAACACGCGCTCCTCAACTTTCTGTTCTACGGCTTCGATGGCCCCAGAAAATTCCTGTCTCCCATTCAATGAATTCTTTTGAATGTCTTCCTTAAAAGTAGTCTCGAGTTGTTTTAAACTATTTGCCATATCATCTTTTAGAGTCTCCATAGTATTCTCAAATTGTTTTGAATTATTTGCAATTTTATCTTTTAGAGTCTTCATATTAGTCTCGAATTGTTTTGAATAATTTGCCATTTCATCTTTTAGAGTCTTCATATTAGTCTCGAATTGTTTTGAATAATTTGCAATTTCATTTTTTAAAGTCTTCATAGTTGTCTCGAAATGTTTTGAATTATTTGCATACTACTATTTATATGACACGGTAATATTTATGTCTTTATTGCACTATAAAAACTGCACCACTCACTATTTATGTTTATGTTTACTCTTCGACTACCACTCAAGGAACTATTTATTTATTTCTTATATTTATTTTTACTTTGGTCTGTTCCGCGTGATGACTACTTAAGGACTTTCTTATTCCGGAATTACTCATCCATCGGTTCAACTGCTTTTATATCTGTAGATAAAACTTCTGGAAAGGTGCTAGCGAAGTCTCGATACGCTCGGAGTATACTAGAAGAATCTGCGGACTTTCCGTCGCCTAGCTACGTCGTGCGGCGTGCATGATTTACGACTTTATGAGCACGTCTTTGTTGTCGCCTAGACGTCTGCATTTTTTTGTAATTTATTTCGTTACAATATTATGGACTGATGAATCTCGTTTCACAAAGTGTGGAATGTTTAATAGGCACAATGAGCACATATGATCTCAAACAATTCCACTTCACGTTGAACATAGGAGACCACAAATTAAATTTGGTTTTAATGTTTGGTGTGGTGTTATAGGATCAACTTGTTTTTACAACAAGATTTTGAGGGAATGTTAGATCATTTAAATTTAGGAACCCGAGCAATGCTGGAATGGTTTCAACATGACGGAGCGCCTCCGCACAATCAACTGAATGTTAGAAATTATTTAAATTTGAACTTCCCTAATCAATGCATAGGACGAAATGCACCCATTGAATGGCCGGCTAGATCCCCTGATTTATCAGTTTTGGATTTTTTCTTGTGGGGTGTACTAAAGGACACAGTATACAAAAGAACATATGAAACAATCGACGATTTAAGAGAAGCTGTCTTAGTTGCTTTTAATAACATCGATAGGCGTAAAGTACGCAATGCTACAAATTCTGTTGTGAAGAGATGCAATTTGTGTGCCCTTAATAAAAGTTCTTATAGTTTTCATTTTATTACTACATAAGATTTCAAAATAAGTTTTGGTTTGGTTTGTATTTTATCAGTTCGAAATTCAATTGTTTTTCATAAAAACCATAAAAACGTCTATATCTTCTTTATTTTTTAAAATAACAAATCAAACCTTATATCATTGTAATCAGCAAAAAATAAGCTTTTTAAGATGTCAAAACCAACTATGGTTTCCATTTAAAAAAACAGAAATTTGTGTCATAACTTGATAATGGTGAACGAAAAAAAATATTAGCTACATAGTTTTATTTGGCGTAAAATTATCTAAAACTTTAAGAAAATCGTAAAATTTAGTTTTCTTTGAATATCTAATAAGCCATGAAAGTTGTCGGAGAAACAAAAGCAGTTTTAAATCAAACTCGTAAAACTGCGCATTTTTCCCCATTTAAGCGTTTTTCTATCTCCAGTAGTTTCTGAGATCCCAGTGCTAAACATTCAAAAAAAACTCACCCTGTATATAAAATTGTGTGAAGGATTTATTACTTTTTCCTTCTTTTTATAGCCGGTTTTAGTGTATAATATATAGATAAAATTTTGGTAATATCGGCTTGCAGTATTATATGAAGGTTAGGTTATATTAAAAAACGTTTTAATATTTCGATACTATTTATAATATCTTCATCAGAAAAATATGAGTTAAAACTACAAAAGACTAATTTTATGGTTGCTAAATATGTAAAAATTATGTACTTACATTTTAAAATAAAATCGGTTACATCATGGTTTTTTGGATAATACAATATACGACTTACGGTAATTTATATAGTTACATTTCTTGAAAATTGATGTTTCACATTCAATTTTAAAAGTCTCATATGGTCAACAAAGTTAGTTAAGACAAATAAAGAAATATCAAGTAAAGTTACTTGTTACTGCAAGACAAGCTATCGTGGTATTTCGAGTTGCACAGACTGCCTTTTTTCTTGCACAAGCACCTATTTGATTTACATGCCTTCTTACATACACCGTTCCTAAAGCCGCTTTCTTGGCAACAGTTCTTAAAGACAAATTTATCTCCGGCACTTCTTCAAGCAGCAAGCATTTTTCTTCGTCGAATTCCGACCTGAAAAAACTATCTGAATGAAATGACTGTGACATATGGCATTCGACAATACCGAAACAATACATACCCGCAATACAATTTTGTCGAGTATCCCATATTTCGTTCCGATTATGTGCAAATCTTGATCATCCTTTTGAAGAACCACTCCAATAATATGGCGGAGATCTGCCTTTGCTCTGCCGACATCGGGAAACGGTATAATTATATTCTCCTTCCTTCTAGGTGGCGTCGTTGGCCCGTCACGAGTCAGACGACGTCGTTCAACCAATAAGAATCGATCTCAAAACCCGTTTTAACTGATATTTGTTTTTGATTATTAGTAAATATTAGTTGTAACAAAGGCGTTCAGTAAAAATTACTTTTTCCTAGTAAAAACGCGTTTTTACTCTAAGGTATACTGGCCGCCATAAGTAAATGAACACCCAGTTAACGTAGATATATTTTAACGAAATTTACAGGAAATACGTATTTTATTCATCTTAAGAAACGATTAAAATTTCAACAATATACAATTGTAACAATTAATAATAAAACTAATAATGCGTAGACCATGCTCTACTTCTTACACATTCAGTTACTCGATTAGGCATACTCGAAATAAGCGCATCTGTGGTAGCGTGTGGTATGCTGTCCCAAACTTCTAAAATCCATTGTTGGATAATTTCTATACTGTTTTGAGGTGGCTGTAAATTATTCATCCTTCGTCCTACCATATCCCATACGTGTTCTATAGGGAATAAGTGTAGCTACCGCGACGGCCATGGTAGCAGATCAATATTAGCATTATTAATAAACTCCATACTGACCCTTGCGGTATGTGGTCGCGCATTATCCTGTTGAAAAATAGGATTTACCAGCTCTTGCAGAAATGGGATTAAGACTGTTCTCAACACAAGATTTATAAAATGATTCGCATTTAATGTTCCTGGAATAATTACTAAAGGAGATCTACTTCCATGGCAGATAGCGCCCCATACCATTACACCTTGAGTTAGACCCATATGTCGTTGTTGAAAAAATTGCAAATTTCTTCTTTCTCCAGAACGTCTTCCTACCGTTCTGCAACCTATCATTAGCCCATTCCAGTCGTGCAGTTCGATGACGTGGAGTTAGAGATAAACAAAGGAATGGATGGAAAACGGTCTCTAGGAGCCATAAGCCGAAGAGCACAATCTTCACGACCGGTGGTGAGTCTGGGACGTCCAGGCTGTGGAGGTCGTCGCTCCTCATTATTTTCTTTCCATCTTCGCCAATACAGAGCAATTATAGCAACACTGCAGCCCACACGAATGCTTTATAGTGACAATCAAGTAAACAACGCCGAATAAATATCAAAAGAAAGCACTAGGTATTGTTTATTATTATTTCTATGGTAACTTGATTCGTCTGTTGTATATTGTTGAAATTTTCATCGTTTTTTAATACGAATAAAATACGTAATTCCGGTAAATTTTATTAAAATATACCTACGTTTACTGGGTGTTCATTTACTTATGGCGGCCAGTATACGTTTTATAATATAATGAAGTTTATGAAAAAATGTGAATTTTATTACCAATATAATTTGTACATATACATTTTTCATAAGAAGAGTTTTCAATAAAATTATCTGCTTGTTATTCGAAATGCAAAACCTATAAATAGTATTAGACATAAAATATTCCTTCGAAATAATAAAAGTTGAAAGTGAATGAATATAGAAAGTGATGATGGATATTTTGTAGGAGTGTCATTGACTTTGTTTTTATATATTTTTTTCGTATTCAAAAATACGCGGAAATAAAATAACAGTTTCGAGTTATGATCAAAATTTTGAGGACATGATATATTTTGCAAAAATAATTTATTGTTATTTTTGGCACAGTGTTACTTTGAACCTTCTTGTAAACTGGTTAGCGTAATATTATTAATAGCAAGTGATTCTAATAGATAAAAATCTATACATGTGACAATACAATTAACAAATAAGTCGAGTTATCACGAAAATGATAGGTATTGTCAATTCAGGGAATAGTTCAATATGTTTATACTTAATCATCGATCATATAAAATAGAATTGCATGCGACACACATTTTTAGGGTCTCGGTACAACAATGTACACAATAATTGTTTACTATAATTGATATGTGTTTATACAACTCTATGTGCAGCTATGTACTACTAATTAACACACTTTACGACCGCGTATAATAACCCAAAATATTTTTTCAATTTCGGTTCAACAAAGTTTATTTTACGAAGTCCACTTCGGTTGTATAAATATAAGGTTTTATAAATAAATAATGTCTGTAGTTGATTTATTGTTGGTCATTTTCATGCTACCCAATTTAATGTTTCACAATTTTTGCCATTGCTTGAATTCGATATAATTGTTAATGTTACATTATAACCCTTAAGCACAGGGTAAAGTTTTTTTTTTAGAAATGATTTTGTAAATCATTAACATAAACTAGTCAGCTTTAATATGATATGAATTTAAAATTACACTTATTTTACTACACAGGTAGTAATGCATATGATTATAATATGATTATTTGATTAAAATTTTGCAGTAAACATTTACTTACAACTCTAGTGGTAAAGTAAATGAAGACGTTTTCCTTCATTTGTTTTACCGTCAGTCGTGCCAAGTAACAAGAAAATTCCTAAACGCATTGCATAAATTATTTACAGACACCTGTTCCTTTATAAGACCCTAATGTTATTTTTTGTTATTGGTAAAATTTAATATATGAAATCAAAACTTATTTAAGTATCTAATATAACGTTTTAAATGTAACAAACATGTGAAGTAGAAGTTGTACAAAGAATAAAGAAACACTTCCTATTCTTCTTTACTAACTAACTATAATTTGTTAAACAGAGCTGGATGTTGAAATTTCTAATGCTTTTTTGACATTTATTTCTCTCTTTGAAGAGTATAATTATTTACTGTAACATTAGAAGATTTGTCTGCATTAATGGAGATTCCAGGCCAATTTCCAAAACACATTATATTTTGTTTGAATTTTTGCCGATTCCTGATAGGTGCATACTAATACTTAACAATTTGTTTGTCAAAAAAGTGTTTGAAGCAGGTTAAGGTCTATTTACACAAAGCAATCAAATAAACTGTTTGAGAAACATTTTTAACACTTTTTGGTAAATTCTTAATTAATAGTGGGTTAATAAAAAATAAATTTGCATGTTAGATTAATTTATAATTAAGTTTTACAAATATTTTGCTTAATTTGTATTCAAAAATCAAATATGTTCTTACTTGGTATGTATTTAGCCTTTACAGTTTGTGTTGTATAAGTGAGGTGCATCCAAAAGCCGATGTTTATTTGTATTGAAGCATATGACCAATCTCAACTTTCTTCTTTGTTTAATTATTTAAATTAAAATTAACGCAAATAATTGTATTATAAGATATGTTGGAGATAATGTTTAAAAAGAATTGGCATTTTTCAATATGATGATGAATTTATTTCAAAGAGTGCCTAAGTTAAAGTATGGTATTATTTTTTCAACGAAAGCTGCGTTAAATATATATTAAATGGCTATCAGCATTAGGTTATACACAACGGAGGCAGAATGTGCACGTATGGGTTGGAATGATGAAGCAGACTACTGGTGCTAATTTTTCCCTACGAAAATTTAGTAAACAGTAAGTACTAAGAATTTATACGATTAAACGTTACCCTAAACTTCGAAGGTTATACCCTAATCCTATAGACCCGACAGAATGGACCCTATTCTATTTTACACGAAACGTAAGATATTATTTCAACCTGTGGGAACTTTGATTTTTATCTGTGGCGTTGTCTAAAAAGGTGGGTTAATTGGCCCATATACAATAGATGGTTTATAACAACATATTTAAAAACAGATTCTGAGCATTCCAGGCGCAATTGATAATATTGCCTGCAGGGTATTAGAAATTGTCAAATTATTACCTTTTTCAACATTTGGTGTGAAAACTTGAGCGTTTTGTGTATTAAGACAATATATTAGTATTTATAATCTAAACAAATTTAGTTTACGAAGGAGCCGTCTATTTTAATCGTGAGTATGACGACTCAAGAAGCCCTAAGAGGAGCACTTAAAATTAAAAAGACATGCCAGATTCATCGTATAAGTATAAAAAATGAGATGTGCCCAACTACGACTTTCTTATACGTATGAAAGTGTTACTTCCGGTCCGAATTTTGAAATTTCATTTATACAAAAAATATTCCAAATCTAACTCTAAATACTTTTGTACTCTTCATAAATATATATAGAATGCATAATTTACGACATATTTGCAAAAAATCGTTATTCGGTAAAAGTAAAAGTTACACTTCCGGTCCGAATTTTGAAATTTTTTTTATACAAAAGATATTGGAAATTAAGTTCTAAATACTTATCAATTCTTTATAAATTAGTCTAAACTTAGTAGTTGACGAAATATTGGCAAAATTCGATTTTTTCACTGAAGTAAACTACTACTTCCGGTCTGCCGATTTTGCTCAAAATCTAATCGGTTCTCAAGAGGGAGATTGTATTCATAAATACAAAATTTGGAATTGATATCTGTAGCGGTTTGACCGCTATCGTGGTCACAGACAGACACACAGCCACACATAGAGACATTTTTTAGAAGCCACTTTTACTTTCTTATACGTAGTATAAGGAAGTATTGTGATGATGAAAATTTTCGACCTCGAGATTTTTGCAGATGTCCACGTTTTGAGGTCCCCTGATACCAAAAAAGTGGTTTTTAAAAAATGTCTGTGTGTCTGTGTGTCTTTGTGTGTGTGTGTGTGTGTGTGTGTGTCTGTGTCTGTGTGTCTGTGTGTCTGTGTGTGTGTGTGTGTGTGTGTGTGACCACGATAGCGGTCAAACCGCTGTAGATATCAATTCCAAATTTTGTATTTTTCGAATTTTTCGAAATTCCTACCGGAAGTAGGTCTTTTATCAAAAATCGGTTTTTTGCGAATATTTTGCAAGTCAAGCTTTTTAGACAGGTACATTACGGGTGTAAAAGTATTTAAAACATAGTTTTCAATATCTTTTGTATAAAAAAAATTTCAAAATTCGGACCGGAAGTAACAGTTTTACTCTTACCGAATAGCGATTTTTTGCAAATATGTCGTAAATTATTCATTCTATATATATTTATTAAGAGTACAAAAGTATTTAGAGTTAGATTTGAAATATTTTTTGTATATATGAAATTTCAAAATTCGGACTGGAAGTAGCACTTTTACTCTTAGCGAGTAGCACTTTTTTTCGAATATCTTGCAAAGTATGCATTCTATAGAGATTTATTAAGAGAATGAAAGTACTTGGAATAGGATTTTGAATAAGTTTTGTATAAAAAAATTCTTAAAATTGTATAGTTTGAAACGCTCATACGTATAAGAAAGTCGTGTGGTGGCCACACGTGGACATCTGCAAAAAATCTCGAGGTCGAAAATTTTCATCATCACAATACTTCCTTATACTACGTATAAGAAATTAAAAAGAGTAAATACAGAAATATTAATAACACTGACATAAAGAAAAAATGAGGTTTGGCCTCCACACGACTTCCTTATACGTATGAGCGTTTCAAACTATACAATTTTAAGAATTTTTTTATACAAAACTTATTCAAAATCCTATTCTAAGTACTTTCATTCGCTTAATAAATCGCTATAGAATGAATACTTTGCAAAATATTATCAAAAAAGCGCTCCTCGCTAAGAGTAAAAGTGCTACTTCCGGTCCAAATTTTGAAATTTCATATATACAAAAAATATTGCAAATCCAGTTTTAAATACTTTTGTACTCTTGATAAATGTATATAGAATGCATAACTTACGACATATTTGCAAAAAATCGCTATTCGATAAGAGTAAAAGTGGTACTTCCGGTCTGAATTTTGAAATTTTTTTTATACAAAAGATATTGAAAATTATGTTCTAAATACTTTTATACTCGTAACGTACTTGTCTAAAAAGCATGACTTGCGAAATATTCGCAAGAAGCTGATTTTCGATAAGAGTAAAAGACCTACTTCCTGTAGGAATTTCGAAAAACTTTATAAACAAAATTATTCTCAATTTTAATTGTAAGTACATATGAATTCTCTATAAATTTGTTTAAACTTAGTAGTTGACGAAATATTGGCAAAATTCGACTTTTTCACCGAAGTAAACTGCTACTTCCGGTCTACCGATTTTACTGAAAAACTAACTAGTTCTCAAGAGGGAGATTGTATTCGTAAATAAAAAATTTGGAATTGATATCTCCAGCGGTTTGACCGCTATCGTGGTCACAGACAGACACACTGATAGACATTTTTTAAAAACCACTTTTTTGGTATCAGGGGACTTCAAAACGTGGACATCTGCAAAAATCTCGAGATCGAAAATTTTCATCATCACAATACTTCCTTATACTACGTATAAGAAAGTAAAAGGTGTATTATTATCGCCCATAGTGACATCTCGATATGTTAATTGCCAAACATAGGTGAGAATGTGCAAAACAATCATTAGATCCATTGTAAATAAAGCCGGACTCTTATCCAAAATAAAGTCAAAGTAAACTGAAAATTTTCTAACCAAAAGTATTAAGAAAAATAATAGGACCAATTAAAGACAGAGGAATATGGAGAACACGATTCAACAAAAAATGGTTCTAGCTGCTTTCAAAATATATCAAATACAAAGAGCGCGGTGGACTCGACATGCCGTCCGAATGGGCGTCAATCGACTTTCAAACAGAGCACTAAACTCTGGAAGCGAGGGGAAATTATTGTCACCCAAAATTTACATACATTTTTCGAAGTCCGTAGTTGGAAAAGAGCAGTTAGTATAAAATAAGGGTGGCGGTAAAAATGGAAGGAGTTAATATTCGATTTAGAGTGTTCTCCAAGAAGACGCAGAACCTGAGACAAGTTATAAATTTTATGCATTTGTTTTAGGATACACATTTCTATTACTTGTCACCAGTTACACTGCGGTACAAAAAGTAACCTAATTAATTCCGATTTCTTTAATTTGTGTTGAAACTACATTTTTGCGTTTCACAAATTAAATTATCTTAATGTAATATCACATGAATAAAACAGATACCTATGTATTTACATGTATACACGGTGGCCAGAAAAATGCGGACAAACGCCACGCAGGCCAAATCTTTGTTTAATTCTGAGTTGACAATCTTAATTGAAAAAAGTAGTACAGTGCTTTCTTAAGTCACACGAGCAGCTTAAAAGAATTGTAAATTTGGCAACACCTAATCAGACAAGTACTGTGGCAGTAATCATTTTATTATTTACTATAAATCAGGTAAATACGCAAATTAGCAAGAATTTTATGTTAACATGGATAACAATTTTATTCAAATTTAAAGATAATATGAAAAAATTATAACAACTGTTCAAATTGGTACCCATCAGTTTCCAGACATAATTCAAATCTTCGAGGAAGCGAATTCAAAACGCGCTGCAATATATCCGGGGTGATTAATCGAACTGCCGCCGTAATTTTATTAATTACATCCTCTTCGTTAGCTGGAGGCGTTGCATAGACCTTTTCCTTTAAAAACCCCCAAACGAAAAAGTCCAGAGGATTAAGATCGGGAGATCTTGCTGGCCATGCTATTGGACCGTTACGCCCTATCCACCGATTCGGAAAGTGTTCGTTTAACTAATCCCTGGAAATTCTGGCATTGTGAGCGGGTGCCCCGTCATACATGTACAACATGTTGGGTCTCAAATTCAGTGGAATATTATCTAGTACTTCTTCTAAAACGTTAACGTACTCAATTCCATTTAGACGATTTGGAAGAAATATTGGTCCAACAACTCGGAGATTTAAAATCCCCAGCCAAACATTTACCGAAAATCTTCTCTGATGTCCAATTTCCCTTACTGCCTTGGGATTTTCGTCCGCCCAAAAATGAAAATTATGGCTATTAAAGACGCCATCTCTCGTAAACAAGCATTCGTCGCTCCAGAGAATATGCAATAAATAGTTCGGCTCTTCTTGAATCCTTTGTAAAACATTGTTACAAAACATTCTTCTGTGGACATTATCGTTCACATACAAAGGCTGCACTTTCCTTGCATGAAACGGATACAAAAGATTTTGAGATAGTGCTGAGTGCACTGTTGTTTTGCTACGAATATTCAGTTCCCGAGCTATTTGTCTTGTGCTGGCCGTCGGATCTTCGTAAACAGCATCCAATATTTGCTCTTCTAATTGAACTGTTCGACGCTCTCTAGGTCTACCGCTGTTACGATAATTCGGTATAAAGGTGCCAGTTTCTCGAAGTCGCTGATCCAATCTACGGAACGTGTTGGTGGATGGATGTCGCCGTTGTGGATACCGTATTTGATATTCATCTTTTGCCAAGTTTGCATTTCCGTTGCAAAATCCGAATACCATATACATGTCGGCGTATTCTCCAAAGGTAAATAACATATTGTTCAGTATTACAAACAGCACAAAATGTTTATCTTATTTCAACAGCCAAATGTCACATGAGAAACGTCAAAAATTGACAACTACTTATTACTTTTAAACAAGCAGCCTTACAGTACCACGTTGCCATATGTACTTTAATTTCAAAAAAGCTAATGAAGAAATGTTAAAAATGTAAACCATTGGTATTAATCGATTAGTTACATCAATGCATTTGAGATAATTCCATTTCTAAATTTCACCACAATGATTTTACATAGATAAATTTGACGAATTTTGCTAAATTTTAGCCGTACAACTTAATGTTTGATGGTCTCGTATGCCGTAAGGAAGGACCGTATAACTTTTTTGGATTAAGATTGTCGCCTCAGAATTGAACAAAGAATCGTTCTACCTGGCGTTTGTCCGCATTTTTCTGGCCACCGTGTATATTAAAACACGAAAGCGGGTCTCAGAGATGGAAGAAAAGTCGCCCTTAGGCGTTATAAGAATCGATGATAATTTAATGAAAGTTGTTGCTTGGTTAAGCATTTCTCGCTATATATATACAGTGCGTGTCTAACACCCCACCCCCCGTTATCTTGTAAACGAAGTGGAATAAAACGTTGAAACGAATTTCACGGGTAGGATATGTTACATATGCCGGTCCTGGGTGTGAAATAGAAACGTTGTTCCAGGTCTGTTTGAGCTAAATACCATTATTATCGTTGTAATTAATATTTGATAAGATTGTGCCGACGTAAAAATCATTTCAGTCCATGAATGTGATTGTTATAAACAATCATAACAAACGGTTCACATTTTCATATATATCCCATACTTTCCAACAGTATAATTAAAATAATAATGTTGGAAATCTTTAAAACAACTCACAGGCCCCGCCTAGACATTTCTCGACCAATGTACTAAAGAATTTTAATATTAAATTAGAATGTTCGAGAAACAAAAATAAAAATTTACGCGAGAAGCAAGGGCTTCCACCAATCGAAAGACTCGTTATTCGGACGAATAGAATGCGTCTTTCTAAAAGACACCTGCTACCGCGTCATTTGTTTACGTCCTGGAAAAGTTATAAAAGCTAAGAAATTTTATATCGGGTAACCAGTCAGCTTTAGCTGCTGGAGCGACAAGACCTATCAGCTCCGAAGAAAACCGAACATTTTCCAAAGTGACGTCGAAGCTGATATAACGTTTCTACGAGCGAGCCGAACATTATCGAAGCGTACTCGAACGCTTCCGAAGATACCCGAAGCCGGAAAAAGGTTCCGCTGGTGAACCGAACATCTCCGAGACGTACCCAAACGTTTTCGAAGATATCCGAAGTCGTAGAAGGATTTCTACGAGCGAACCCGAACGCTTCCGAGGTTACCCGAAGCCGGGAAAAGGTTCCTACGAGTGAACCGACCGCTACCGAAGCAAACCCGAACGCTTCCGAAGATAGCCGAAGTCGGGAAAAGGTTCCTACGAGTGAACCGACCGCTTCCGAAGCAAACTCGAACGCTTCCGAAGTTACCCGAAGCCGAGAGAAGACTCCTACGAGTGAACCGACCACATCCGAAGCAAACCCGAACGCTTCCGAAGTTACCCGAAGCCGAGAGAAGATTCCTACGCGTGAACCGAACATCTTCGAGACGTACCCAAACGTTTTCGAAGATACCCGAAGTCGTAGAAGGATTTCCACGAGCAAACCCGAACGCTTCCGAAGTTAACCGAAGCCGAGAAAAGGTTCCTACGAGTGAACCCGACCACTTCCGAAGCGAACCCGCAGGCTTCCGAAGTTAACCGAAGCCGAGAGAAGATTCCTACGAGTGAACCGACCACTTCCGAAGCTAACCCAAGCGCTTCCGAAGTTACCCTAAGCCGAGAGAAGATTCCTACGAGTGAATCGACCACTTCCGAAGCAAACCCGAACGCTTCCGAAGTTACCCGAAGCCGAGAGAAGATTCCTACGAGTGAACCGACCACTTCCGAAGCAAACCCGAACGCTTCCAAAGTTACCCGAAGCTGGGAGAAGATTCCTACGAGTAAACCGACCACTTTCGAAGCCAACCCGAACGCGTCCGAAACCACCCGAAGCTGGGAAAGGGTTTCCACTAGCGAACCGAGCATTTCCGAAGACTACCGAACGCTTCCGAAGTTACCCGAAGCCGAGAAAGGGCTTCTACGAGTGAACTGAACACTTACGAGGAGGACCCAGTTCCGAAACCAACAGCCGTTGCGTGCTTCAACCGAAATCCAAGGAGCATTCGTGACCTGTTAGTGAGGCGTTGAACAAAGTGACTCAACCAATAGAGAGGTTGTTGAATGTTCGCGATTGCTGCTTAGTGCTTCAACCAAATCCAGACAACGGATCGTATCAAAGTGCCAGACCTGTGCCGATACACCCCTCCCAGTGACTTGTGACCTGTGGCTAATGTGACCTCACATCATAACCCATTTAACGCAACCGTAAGTACTGAACTGATTCCTAAGCTTGCACGGTTGGCGATCTAAAGATAGCCCCGTCACGTCACTCAGAAGTAGTTAGTTGGTTCGGCGCCCTAAGGCAGCCTTACCCATTGTAGGCGTTAATTGACTAGGTACCCCAAAGGGAGCCTTATCCCCTAGACCACCAACTGAGTGTCTCAAATACCTCTCTCTATTTTAATTCGCCAGTATCTAAAGACCACCCCGTTTTTATTAATCCCCCTGTATGGGATAATTAGCCCTCTGGTCAAGGTGTCTCAGTAAACTGTATGTATATATCTCTTAGCATTTAGTATTTGCCTTCAACCCATTTCTATATAGTCCTGCGTGGCTATTGTTTTTAGTGACCGAGTTGTGGTAATAAATTCATGTGGTTTAAACCAACTCTTTCATTAACCTCAGACACTAGCATAAGCCCTATCCCATACACCCAGTGTATAAGTGTAGTGCCGTCCCGAAGGAAGGAAGCCACGTCTCCCCGTATTAAAGTACCACGGCTATAGGAACTCAGGTAACACAAATAACCCCGTTTTGAGTGAATCCTATAAGCCGAAAGGTAACAGATAATCTGTTTTATAATCGGTTGTTCTATTGCCACGAGTTTCAGCATTTAATTTAAAATCCCAATGACGTGTTCAGATTATTAGTTTTAGTATTATGAATTTTGAGACCTAGCAAATATCCTTCAAATGAAGGGTCACTTTGCCATTTAAAATTTTAAATTGATATAGCCTACAGCGCCGTCTGTCAAAATTTTAAAATGAAGCATAGTGTTCAAGTTAGTATTTTTATAGTGCTCTTGTTTTATTTTTGTTTCAACGTTTTATTACACTTCGTTTAAAAGATAACAATGGAGGGGGGAGACTTTAAACATGCACTGTATGTTAAAATGTTTTGAGAATTACTAGGTACATATCTAAATTTTCTTTTGTCATGTTTTAATCAATTTTGTCAATATTTCTGAAAATTCAGGATGAATTGCGTCCGTGTAACCGATATGATCAAAACCTAAGGTGTGTGTTTCTGTCGAGCACCATTCACTGGTAGAGCAGTGATTTTTGTGGAGCTAGATGTATGTATGTTCCCTAACAGTATGTAAATTCAACATATTTATATGAAATTTTACGTCATAGTCTAAAGGAGTGCTACAGAAAGACACAATTGGTGAATGCTGCAGTCAGACTAATTGAAATTAAATTAGATATAGAGGAGACGCGTTATATTTAATTGCAAGTCATTGATGACATTTACATGTTGTCATAATTCTATTAGTGAAACTAAAAAAGTTATTTTGTGAAATTATATTTGAGGGCTTTTATTTCATTAGTTTAGATACATATAAAATGTATACATTGATCGTAATATATGCATTCATGGCAAATAAACACATAATTTCCGTTTCAATATTAAATTTCTCTCTTAGGTACATATTTTTAATAGGCTAATAGTTCAATTCGGTGTTGTCAGATAAATCATATCTGTCAAAAAGGGGTGTATTGTGTATATTTTACCTGTCAAATTTGCGTGTTTATTTTTGCTTTCATATAAATTGTATAAAAACAGTTCTTCTTAAAACTGTACATCCTGTTTATTATCTATTAGCGTCCTTTGATAATAATGCCGAAAGCTTTCTGTAAACAGTCGAAGCTTTTTACGAACTTTTCTATAATCGTCTGATTAACGAGAATAGCCTAAGTATTGTGTACTTTAAACTTTATTATGGATACGTTATGAAACATTTAAGGTTTTGCGACAATCTAATAAATATAATAAATAAGTTGAGAAAGGCTGAAGTCTTAGAGCATTTCAGTTACTAAATATATTACGTTATAATTATTGTATTGTGAATAATTTTTTTCTTTGGTTATACCAAATGTGACTGACAGAAATAAAAATAGATCCGGCAACATAAACAAGACAAGACGTCATGGATCTAGTATGACTTGCAATTGAATGTAACGCGTTTCCACCATACGTATTTCGAATGCGAAAGTGCCATGTTCTGTCAAAAATGTTAGAACAAAAATGGCATTTTTTTGTCTAAAATATACCCTAGATATCAATGTTAGCTATTTGGCGACGAGCATATAGTTCTTCACTATTACCCGTAAGTGTTGTTCAAACCGGAACAGAATCGCAATCAATATTCTACTCATCGCATCTGTTTATGCATAAGTCGTACCAATATAATATATGAAATCATATATCCTCGAAGTAAAATTTCTTCTAGTCAGAAAATATATTATTTTATACACAGTTGCGTTACATATGACCTTGCGTATTAAAATGTGTACTGTTGCATAAAATTTGATACGTATGTCTTTTATTTACTAGTAAATTTAAATTAGTTTTTCTTTGGGGCCGAATTATGATATAGCGAGGACGAACATTATTTTCGTTTTGGTTTTTGGTTTCTATTTATTCAGTATGAATTAGTAAACTTTATAAAATTGGTACTTACTTATATGATGATCGTTTCTATTTATGTTGTATTTGTTTGTGATTGCTAAATAAGTTAAAAGTAATTCATTGAACATATAATGTGTGCATGTATTTTCACTTTTAATTTAATTTATATGAATTTTGTACTTGTTTTACATATTATTAAGAGTCAACTTGTGATTTACTTAATTAGCATATTTTTCTACTTTAAATAAATAAATAAATTTAATTCAATGTAGAATTTAAGAGCTTTTTTGGTGTCTCCTCAATCCACCTATTTATGCCACGTTTTACGTCAGTTAAACCCTCAAAATGACCACCCAAAGGTTTTTTTAAATCTGGGAATAGATGAAAATTACTCGGTGCGAGATCCGGTGAATAAGGTGGATGCGGAAGCAATTCCCATCATAAATCGTTCAAAACATCTTCTTGGGGTGTGTGATCTTGCATTATCCTGTTGTAATAACGGACGCTTATGCTACTTCCCCAGGCCGTTTTCTGATAAGTGCCTGCCGCAGTGGTCCGGATAATAACTTCGAATAATATTTGGGTTAATTGTAGTACCTTTCGCCAGATAATCTATAAAAATAATCCCTTCGCAATACCCTTTCTAACAGACGGATTGCACGCGCCTTAAATGGGGGCCCTTCTTCGAGCTTACGCCATTCTTTAGATTGAGTGCTGGTCTCAGAATTGAAACAGAGAATCCAAGTTTCGTCTGTGCTAATTTTCCGTTGCGAAAATTCATCACCGTAACGTGCTAATAGCTTTTGAATTTAACGGCAAGTGTCAGACCTATTCAGTTTCTGTTCTGATTCCAACAGCTTTGTCACCCAGCGGGCTGACCCCTTGCTTACGCCCAAAAAATCGTGTAAGATCTCATGAACCTGTGGTGTACCTATTTCTAGGCGTACACTAATCTGAGAAATAGTCATTCGCCTGTCGTCTTTCAGTAGGTTCTCCAGGGCAGTAATGTTTCTTTTATTTTCCTACGTGCTCGGGCGACCACTGTATGGATCGTCTTCTAATGATGTTCCACCACTTTTAAAACGATCGATATACAGAACTTTTGGATTCTGCAGACTCCCCAATCACTCCTTGCAGGCGATTAATAATTGCTGAAGTTTTCACCTCCCTTTCCACAAAAAAAAATATTGCTCTCTGCGATTTAGCCGCGTCTTCCATGGTTACACAAACCATGCTAAGAGAACGCGTCTATATCGGTTGACCACATGAATCACACTGAACAATATTGCACTGGATAGTTACATAAACATGTCAAGACTTATCTATTACCACAAGCATTGCTTATAAGTTCTGCCTAATTTAATAAGAGCAGAATTCCCAGAACTTTGGAAACATCCCTCGTATATAGGTGAACCAAGTAAAAAGTAAGAATTAAATTATTATTAATAAACGTGATTCATGATGTATTTAATTATTCATGCATATCTAACTATTATCTACTTTTATTTATTTTAACTGATTAAAAGCCAAATTATCTACATTCCAAGACATTTGTGATGTATTTCTTTGTGTTGCAATCAAATTTTAATCTCGTATAATTTAACTAATGTTGTTCTTTGATTTCTGTCAGTATACAATTTTAATGACCATCAACATATATTATTCTTTAACCACTTCAGATCAGTTTGTGCTATTGTTGTCGCATGTTAATCAAGACAAGCTTAAGCATAGATAGTTTGTCTACTTCAGAGACATTTTAAATGTGATAAAAAGTCTCTATTTCTGTAACTAATCTATGTTATTAAATCAGCTATGTTTTTTCCTGTTTAAAATAAGAGATAATGACAATTGTTATTTACGAACCAAGTACGGGAAGACTATGTTTCCGCATGAGTGTATTTTTAAAAAACGAGCGACTGAAATGAGCTACAATGCGTCTTCACGCAAGTGGTTTGTGAAATATTTTTTGTACTAATATTAAATTAAAAATATTGCTTATTAATGTGATTAGTATCATATCTGATCTAAAATAGATTAGGTACCTAAGAAATTTAAGCACTTCATGTACATACCTGTTACTCGCCTTTCCATTAAATTCAGTTACTATATTCTTGCACGTTCTCATATTTATAGTGAATTTATCGCGTTTTTGGTTTGATTACAAATAACAACCATTGAAAATGTTGCTTAAGCAGTTGTCAAATAAATGGCGCTTATATATTTGTTGGAAGAATTTCTAGCAATTACTCCTATTTCCATAACTTTTATTAAAAGAAATTCCAGGGAAGTGGTATTTTATAATCTAAATTTTATTACTACAAGATCGGTTTTTTAAAATTTCCCAAAGGGCCCGTGTTTTTTTCCAATGTTTACTTTAAAGGCTATGAGTATAAACAGAACATATACCGGGTCGTCCAAAAGTCTGGATTCACGTGGATTTTGAGTAAACTATTCACTTTTTTGGAAAACTGAATTCTGTATCTTGAATGGGAATAAAATTGCAACTCAATAGTATTTTTTATTTCAAAAAAATTGTTTATAATTTTGAGATAAAGTTAATAACAATGTTTTTTTAAATGGAAACCTACCGTGATTTTTATTTCAGAGAGAGTACTTTCGATAAGAATTGCATTGGCATAGAAATTTTGGCTATAAACCTTACGATTATTGTTTAAATTAATATTAAATTTTCGATCCGAACACTCGTTCGCGCTTGTTCGGAAAATACACGAACGTGTCTTCTCTTACCACGTTTCCAACTGTAGGCATGGGTCCACCCCCTAATAAAGCATTCTATTGAAGGCGTTACGTTTATCTTGAATGAAAGCATTTTTTTTTTATAAAATGGAGATCTACCGCGATTACGATATTTAAACGTTATGAGAAAGTACAACGTAGTTTAATAAAAATTAGATCCGAAACGTAATTGGCAAACGTAAGGAAAGAAGCGTAAAAATTAGTAAATATCTCAGAATAAAATATTAGATTAATGATTAAAAACGCAACGTCATAGTTTTCGGCGTCCTAATTAGACATCAATCCACGGAACTGCGGATGTGCAGTTTCTCTTTCATTATGTCAATTTAAATAACAGCAGTGTCAAGAAGACGAAAAATAAAAATACCAATTACCACAAAAATCCCTCAATCGATGAAATCAGTTTTTCTTTTAATTAAAAAACGCCATAAGAATGGCAAATTGCAAAGCGAGTTATTTTAAACAATGAGTGCCTCAAGTTCTATAAAATGATTTTTTATAATAATATAAAAAAACCATTTTATAAGACCTTAAGGCACACATTTTTAAAAATGATTTGTGACCACTCGTTTTTTAAACTTTTTTTATACTAATTTTTCTTACTTTAGTAATAAGCAAAAATTTTTCTTACTGAATGCGAATTTGATTTTAAAAATATTTTACAGATATTTTTATTTATTAAAAAATGGGGTAATACAGGAAAATAACAAACACAAAATATAAATAAAAATTGTAATTAAAATTTCGTGTAAAAAAAAATACTCCTAATATAAAATTAAAACAAACAAAACAATGAAATTAAACTAGATATTACCAAAATCATATTAAATGTTCAAAATGTTCGCCATTAACTTCCTGGCAGAATCCAACTCGATGAACTACACCTTGGACAGCATTATTCAACATTTCCTGAGGTATATTCGCCATGGTCTCTTCAATTCTCTCTCTCAGATCCTCTAGATTTCTTGGTCTACTTTTATAGACCAAACCTTTTACGTATCCCCATAAAAAGAAATCTAATGGGGTGAGATCTGGAGATCGTGGTGGCCATTCCACGGCTCCCCTCCTTCCAATCCACCTTTCGGGAAAGATTTCATTTAGGTAATTTCTTACAGCAATACCAAAATGAGGCGGTGCACCATCTTGCTGGAACCAAACTTGATTCGGAATTGCATTTCGAAATATTCTTCGAATCGCTGGAATTATCTGGTTCCTTAGCAAATCCAAATACAATACAGCAGTTAAGTTGCCCTGGATGAAGAAAGGACCAATAATTGTCCCATTAACAATACCTGCCCATACATTAAGTTTCTCGGGATGTTGGGTATGGTGCTCCTGCATCCAGTGGGGGTTCTCCAGCGCCCAATATCGACAATTGTGACGATTGACTATTCCATTTAGGCAGAATGTTGCTTCGTCCGAAAATATGATGTTATTTGTAAAATTCAAATTTTGTTCTTGCTGGAAGAATAACCATTCACAGAATTGGAGGCGACGATCGTAATCTTCTGCGGTCAGCTCTTGCTGAAGTTGCAGTTTATGTGGTTTGGCACTTTGGTTTTTCAATATCCTCTTGACAGAAGTGGCACTTACATCATAATCTAGTGCCAACTGCTCGGTTGAAATGATTGGCTCCTCAATAATCCTTTCCATTACAAGCTGTGCGACATGGTCGTTCGTTGCTGTCTTGGTTCTGCCAGATCTTGGGAGACTCTTGACGGTTCCGTTTTCAAAAAATCTTCTGTATGTTTTTGCAACAGTCGATTTTGAAATTGGGTTTCGCTCGGGGTGAAGTTGATTGAAGAGATCACAAGCTTCTTGATGTGATCGCTTTTTGTCGCCGTATCCCACCATAATTAGAATTTCTATCCGTTCTCTCTCTACCAGTTCCATATTTACGCAAATTGTTCAAAATCACAGATCACAAAAATAATAGATAAAGTCAATACCAAAACAACACAATTAACAACAAACAAAACGTTCAAGAAAACAGAAAATAAAAATTCAAATTCGCTCCGTAAACGTACACTAGTAATACCAAAAACAGAATGAGATAAGATTTGGACCTTCCAAGTGTCTAAAAACGGAAAAAGACCATAAAATTATTTTTTATTAAACTACGTTGTACTTTCTCATAACGTTTAAATATCGTAATCGCGGTAGATCCCCATTTTATAAAAAAAAAATGCTTTCATTCAAGATAAACGTAACGCCTTCAATAGAATGCTTTATTAGGGGGTGGACCCATGCCTACAGTTGGAAACGTGGTAAGAGAAGACACGTTCGTGTATTTTCCGAACAAGCGCGAACGAGTGTTCGGATCGAAAATTTAATATTAATTTAAACAATAATCGTAAGGTTTATAGCCAAAATTTCTATGCCAATGCAATTCTTATCGAAAGTACTCTCTCTGAAATAAAAATCACGGTAGGTTTCCATTTAAAAAAACATTGTTATTAACTTTATCTCAAAATTATAAACAATTTTTTTGAAATAAAAAATACTATTGAGTTGCAATTTTATTCCCATTCAAGATACAGAATTCAGTTTTCCAAAAAAGTGAATAGTTTACTCAAAATCCACGTGAATCCAGACTTTTGGACGACCCTGTATATAAAACGCTCCTATAGAAAACGGCGGATACTCAAATGTGAAACATATTTTTTTTAGGAAAATAAGAAAAGGATGTTAAAAACTGAAAGTATAACAAAAATGTTTTCTCTAAAACACGAAATAGGCATTGTATACTTTTTTAAAAAATATATAAAAACTAATTTGTCTATACTACTACATTACTCTAAATTATAAGCATATATTCTGTAGGAACTTTCTTCGAAAATTCATCATATGGTATGTATATATATTTTTTCAAATATAATTGCAAACTTATTATCTACTCAAATAAATCAAGTAATAAATAAGTGGGCTGAAGTCACTCCACAGGAGTTTGTATACCGTCCACTGACGGTTACCAGGATTATTCAAGCAGGTCTTCTAGCCAATTTCCTGTAAGTCTTCCTCTGCGTATTGGGTGTGAGTTGGTTAATTAATGGTTTTCTATGAAATAAGTGTCTTTCCCTATAACGTCTGGCGTGAGCCTTGATAACATCCTTCACATTAGCATTTGTAGATCCTCATGTAACATTAGCTTTGTCACGTACCAAGGTGTGTTAGCCATCATGCGAAACATTTTAAATTGGAATGTTTGTAGAATTTTGATGTTTGACGGTTTTTCGCAACCCCAGAGTTCAATTCCATAGCTCCATATAGTTTTGTAGGGAAGAATCTTGTTCTCAATGATTAACTGAGATCTTCTACTCAATAGCCGGTTTATTTGTCTGGATTTCAATATTAGTTGCTGTTTTTTTGTCTTAATGTGAGTTTGCCAGGTTAATCTCTAGTCAAGATGAATACCCAAGTATTTCACGTCAGTTTTCACTGGTAATGACTCATTGTATAACGATATCTATTGGCATACGGTTCGGCTGGTGGTAAATGTGATTTGGGTTGACTTGCTTTTGGCTTTGATTCTTCATTTGTTCAGCCAGAGCTGTAGTTCGTTAATATGATGTTGTAATTTGTTAGTACCCTCTGTAAGTTTTTTATGAGTTACTAGAACAGCTGTATCGTTAGCAAAGGTTGCAATGTGGGTTTCTGCTGTAACTGGCACTTCAGCGGCGTAGATACAAGTATGGTCCCAGAACGCTACCCTGTGGTACTCCTGATTGTGTAAGTTGATGTTGAGAATGTGTTGTTGATTTTAATCTGAAAGTAGTAGTAGTAGAAGGTAGGATTCTATTATCAAATACAGTTGATCTTATAGCTTCTGCTTTAACCTATACAATAGGCTATGGTGTCATTTTTTGTCGAAAGCCTGTTGAATGTCTAATTAGGCAGCTGCACAGCCTTTCTTTTCATCTAAGCTTTCCATTATCCCGTGGACTATTCTATTACATGGTTGGATGGTCGAGTGTTTTTTTCGAAATCCAAACTGGCGGTTTGAAATATCTATGCATGAATTTTTAAGCCTTCTGAGCATCAGCCTTTCAAATATTTTTGACATAATTGGCAATAAGCTTATCGGCCGATAAGATGTGGATTCGACGAGTCTCGCAACAAAGTTGATCTGGGCAAGTTTCCATTGTATAGGAAAGTAGCATAGTCTTAACATAGAGTTGTAAATCGTTACTAGTAAACTATAACCTTTCTAGGTATGTGTTCTAATATTTGACCTACGATGAGATCATAACCTGGAGTTTTATGAACGTTAATTGTCTTCATTTCTTGGAAGACTTGCACTTGTTTAAGGTGGTTTATTGGAAGCGATAATTGGCAGGGTGCATCTAGAAAAAGTTAACTTCATCATGTTTACATTTATATCAGGCGGTATTGCAGTGAAGACTTGGGCCAGATGATTAGCAAATACTTCTGCTTTTTCTTCCTGTGTTCTAGTCCATTGTTGGGCTGGCTTTCTGATGGTGATGTTTGGTGGTATAGGCCTATTAAATAGCTTTGTAGTTTTTCATATTGACTGATCATTAGGAGATCTACTTGTGATATGATACATAATGTGTCATGTTTTGATTTTGTCAGGGCTGCTCTAAGAATTTAAATATGTTTTGTCTAGCACGTTTCTGTTTGTTTGCAAAATTGTTGTTGCTCTTTGCTTTTCCTTTACAACGTGTTTGAAATGCAGTGGTGTATTATTAATTTTTGTTTTGGCATTGATGGAGGGAGATGCATTCCACGACGCAGTTTGTATAAGAGATGTGAAGTATTCTACTGCTTTATCTGCTTCATGTGGTTCCTTCATTCACAAGTTTAATTTTATTTGTGTTAACATATTCTACAAATCTTCCAATTTGTTTTCTTTGTGCAGAATTTTGGGCTTGGATTGGATGTTTCATTATTATGTCAATACTCAATGTTATTCTTATAGCGCTGTGATCAGAACTTATGCCAAAGATAGATTCTATATGAGTATTAATGTAAGAAATTCTCTTAGTTATGGCAAAGTCAAGTAGAACGGGTATTTTATTTATATAGGTTGGGCTGACCGATTGATATATAACTTACATTTTTGTTTCGCACTATATTTAGGAGATATCGCCCTTTCGTCGTGTTAAAATCTGGATGCCCAGATGTGTTTTTTGCATTCCAGTCACCTGCAATTATAAATGCTGATCCAAAAAAAATTGAAAAAGTTTTGATTGTCTTCATGTGTTATTTGGTTGCTTGGTGGGGAGTAAATGGCTGCTATAGTTAAAGGTCGTGAAAAGATGTTGATGCTTATAAACGTACTTTTTGTTGGTAATGTATGGCTAGAGTTCACTATGACTAATCGCTTTTCTAATAATGACAGCAGAACCAGCGTGTGCAGTAACCATCTGGATGATTAGCATAATTAATTTTGTGGTAGGGTATTTTGATCACAGTTCTGCCTGTAGTATGACTTTTCGAGATTAAAAGTATATCTATTTTATTGATTTGTAAGAATATTCTGAATTCTTGTATGTGATTTCTCAACCCGTTATTATTCGTAAAGATTTGGTAGTTATTATTTTGTGATGTTGTTGATCACTGTTTAATATAATGCTGTTCTGGTTAATTAATTGACTAATCTTTTTAAATTAATTTAAAAAAGCGGCTAGAGTTTCACTCAGATTTTCCCACTGTATTCGCCCTTTTATTCCCGGTCCTGTTCATTCTTCCCGCTAGTAGGTCTTTTGCAAAAAGTTTCAGTAAAGTTAATAGATAAAAGCATGACAACTTATACAAAGCCTTTATTGTCCAGCCAAGACGTTAATACATCGAAGATTCTACTATGCTTTGAGGTTTGGTAGCTAAAAGGAATTTTCTTTCCGCGTTGGATTTCAACTTGAGCAATTATGCTAAGGTCGCCAAGCTTTCAAAGGACACGTATTTTTGGGGATTGAAGTAATTTCAAAATAGCATGCAATCATTGAATTCTTTTTATGCTTTATCTTAGGAGTGATTTTAGGGATCGGCCTTGAAAGCGTTTTCTTGTAATTAATCGAATCAAAGACCAATCATAACTATAACTAATCGCCTTGCTTTTAAACACGTCACGATCGTCCGCTAGCTACCGCCTGCGTACAAGCCTCGTTGTTCTCCTAACCTCCATGAGTTATAATCTCTGCATATGTTCTAATTTTCCCACAACTTCTCTCTGTTTACATGATTCATTTTTACCTAGAATATTGTTTTCATTTCTTTAGAGAAACACATAATTTCAATAATTACCCTGAATGGATTAATAATAATATTCGTAAATCAACAGCAAAGATAAAAATTTATTTCAAGTATAGTCGGAGTTGTGTATAAACTTTAGAAAGTGGAATAAATCGGCAATCGAAACATTTGCTGAGAAATCTTTTCTTGTAAAGTATATGAAACGAAACATCAGTATGATATCAATAATAATATTATTCGCATTAGTTATTGTACTTATACTAGTGCGAACACGTTACATAACATGATTTAAATAACGATGGCCTAATTTTGATGAAACTGGATTGATCTGGTTTTTCTTCAAGAGCTATATGTGCTTTAATGCTTTAATTATAGGTTATTTTACCCCACAGCTGTTGTCACCCAAAGCCTACTAGTGTCTACAGACGACCTTCCTGTAATGATGTAATGTGTTGGCTTATACTGAAGATATTAAGATTTTTGGCAAAATTTCCAATGGAAAACTCTTTTAATCCCAAAAAATTTTCCTTTTTCCAAATTTTTATTATGTATCCCATACTTTTACTTGCTAAACGCTGCGCATTATTCATATAGACATACTTATTCTGTAAGTGGATATTTTTTTATAATGGACAATAAAGAATATTATTATTATTTAAAGAAAACGTTTGTGAGTCTCTGTCTCTCACATATCTTTCCCCCATTCTCGCAACTCTCTCGATTCCATTCTCGTTTTCTGTCTAATTTCCTCTCTTTGTCTCTTTCTTATTTTCTACTCTGTCTATTTGTTTGCGTTTGACAGACTTCTGTATCTTTCTCGGATGTGTGAAGTTTGTTCTAAATTGTTCCAAAGTATGTTGCGTTAATTTTTGGACAGATCTGTATACTCCGGAATTTTGTTTCCTTTATTTATATTTGTAGGATTATTGTTATGTTTCCTGATGTTTTGACGTTAGCAATTTTCGTTTAATTTATTTTTATCCATCACGTTATCATATTCAGTAGTAATGCATTTCTGTATTTTAATTTAAATACGAATTAGTTTAATTATTTAACGGTTGACCCGCCATCTGTTGGCGAAGAACGGTCTTTAACGTTAAATAGATCTCTTCTCTTTGGCTCGTTACCGCAAATCATAGTCAACTCAGGTATATGCAACTTTTATTACGCTTGACCTATTTATTGTTTATCCTACTGATACATCTGCAACTTTAATTGCGCTAGCTTCGTATTTCAGAATTTACATAGTAATTAATTACTTTCTACTTTTGTTCTATCTTAAAGAATTTTTCTTTAATTTTTTCCCTCTCCCCTTGTAATTTTAGGCTTCCTTTTTATTTTCAAGTGTCTTTTCGTCCCATTTTGCCTGTTGCGGTTATCGATAAAAGAAGCAGATTGGTTTCTATCAATGTTAATTTTTGGTAGAATCATACAGATACTATATCGCAGTAATTACGCTATGTAAGCGGATTCATGAAGCAGTGTGACTATTTTATAAATTGGTTTAATATCCCGTTTTGTCGACTTTATGTCGGTTGAATTTTTACGATCGAATTCCTTCAAATCTGGTAAGACTGTTTTCTTAGTTTTCCGTCATGTAGTAATGTTTTAATGTTTGTCGTTTTCTTTATCTTTTAGCTTCTTATTTTGCGCAGAAACTCTCGTACATTCCCTTATAAGTAACCGGAAGTTGAGAGCACATGGAACCTCTATCTTGAAACTTCACATTTTCATACAATTGTCCTAGGAAACAGAATTTATCTACCGAATCCGAAGTGCTAAGAATTATGGGTGTTCATTTCCAATATCCCTGTTCGAAGGAGTTAGACCACGCTTACTTATTAATAAGATAAGTCGTTATCGTTGTTTTTCTTTCCTAATTAATTGTGTGAAATCTGTAAGTACAATTAGCTTAAATTGTAGTTTAATGTTATAATAAATTTCTATATATCGTAAGAGATAAATGTGAAATAGTATATGCGCCAGATATCAGCCGTATTTGGGTAAGGCCGTTATTTAAGAATACTAAGTTAACCCCAAGTATACTACTTGTATCAGAGTTATCGAAGCATACTAGAGAATGTCTTGACCTTTATGGAATGTGTTACAAAAAATGTCAATAATAAGTTTCGCACAAAAAGATATAAATTTTAGGTATAATGTAAAGGATGAACTGTAATAAAAATAAACAAACTTAAAATAATATCAACCCAGTAAATCATGAGAAAAAATCTTCTTATGAGTAAGGTATATTCATTCTCCATATGTCTGTGAAGGAGTTTTAATCTTAATTAATAATGTAACTAAAACTAGGGTTCTCTTAATATTATTTTGTGTTACGAACATCAACATTTTGGTAACAATATTGTTTTGATATAAATGAATATTATATTTCTTAGGAAAATATTCCCCCCCCCCCCCCATGCCAAAACCACGAATGTGCAAATTAGTAGTTTGTGGCAAATTGAAATTTAAAGTTCATTTGTTAACCAAAAATGCAAACTCAACGTGGTGAAATTTATTTTAGCGTTTATTGGGTTTATTTATACGGTTATCAGACTGTTTTCTTAAGAAAAGAAAAATAATTTATAGAAAATATTGCACATTCGTGATTTTGGCTTTAGAGATTGAGCTTCATAGTGTAGGTTCGTACAAAAACACACAATAATTTATACGGTTTTTTTTACAAGAATTTGCCAAAAATAGTACAATAAAGGTGCTTAACACAAAGTTAACGAATCAATTCTAAGAATATTTAATCAAAATAAAGATAATTTATAATAGAAAAAACAAATTATTGGTTAATCTGAGTCAGATTCTTCTTCGGCGTCAGGTTGAGGAAGTTGATCCTTTACATTTTTATCCGCTTTTAGTGAAGCATAGAAACCATGATAAGCCTTTGGTATGGTGAGATCCATACACATAATATGAAAGTTTTTAAACTCCAATTACGCTATTGGCAGTTCTTGACTGTAGGCTTTCTTCAAGGGGCTTTCCTTTTTACGTCGACCTCTGGCTTGTTTCAGTAACATTGTCTCCTCATCTTGGAAGTTTGTCTTGTAAAATATTTTTGTTGGACTATGCTTCTCGGAACGTAACCAACAAACGCTTCTCCATGGGACATTCTGAGGGACAGTATTTCCTGAAAACTCTTTAAAATCGTAAAAATCATCGAAAATCATAGTGGTAACACCAAAAGGAGCTGGATTTCGTCGAGAGTCTCGAATAACTTGCACCCATCCTTCAGGCGTGTAAACTAGGACATGCTTCGATTGTTACCCACCACTTTATGTGCGTAAGAGAGGGGTCGGCGGAGACTCTTGGTGGTGGGGGATAACAATTGAAACAAACAATTTACAAAGAACAACACACAAGATATCTTTATTTCAAACAATAACCAAATAACAAGAAATAAACATTAATACCAGATAGCTACGGGGGCGTAATATGTACACAGGGTTCACTTATGGTGTCTTGCACTGTGAGTGGTAGGGAGGAGCACGGTGTACACAGGTAATCCACCAAGGAGTTTGAACGGCACTTCACTATTCACACTATGCTGTTCCTGAAGAGGCGGTGGGCCTAGAGAGGCTTGGCACTGGAGGGGGGTGCCTTTCACAGTGCACATGCGTAATCCAGCAAGGAGTTTGAACGGCACTTCACTATTCACAATATGCTGTTCCTGAAGAGGCGACGGGCCTAGAGAGGCTGCTTCCTGATCTGGATGTGGTGTATCCAGCGAGTACTTGGACCTGGCCGGTGTTAGCCGCTGCTCTCGACCTGTATACACGGGAGATCTAGCCCTGAACCAACAGGCCGGAAGCGCAGCCAAGTATGGCGCGTACGCAACCCAAAATATTCTCACCTGTCGGGAAACTCAATATATCAAAATAATCTGAATCTACTTTAGCTTTGCTCAAAATTACAGAATTTACACTACGTTCCGGAGAGTGAAATACCACCTTCAATACACCTTACCTTTGCCATCCCCAAGTGCGGTGGAAAACACAGAGATTAAGATTGTGCCTCTTGCTCAGTCGTGTCAGGCGTATGTTCCGTCGGTACGGAGGTGGATGAGAGACCCAGCGCCAGCTCTTGAAATAATCAATCTTAATCCCAAGGCAAACTGTCCCCAAGAGCAGGGTCAGTTACAAGCGCTCAGGTTGCAAAGTTACAAAAAAAAAACAATCATTCAGACGTCAACATGACAATTTAATTATGCTCTTACATAAAGCGTTTGACAATAGTAACAACAAGTTAAGTTTAAAATGCAAGTAATATTACTAGTGATAGCCTAAAAGAAAACAAATGACCGGGTGGTCTGATCAGCCTGTATAATAACCAACGAATTCCTAAATTAAATCAAGCAACATTGACAGTTGGGGTTGCAATTTAAAAAAAAAAAATTAATTAGAATTGTAACCGTTAAACAACATCTACAGAAGAACGATATTTATTAGACCGGCTATCCTGCCAATCAGTAGGGAACAATATTATTTTAAGTTACAATCGTACCACATATAAGTAACAAACTGTTAGAGATATATTCATAAATAATTAAGGGAAAACAAGTACTTGTCTTTTACATCAATCTTTACAAAAGGGAAAAATATCTACGAGCAACCCCGGTAGATTTAAATATAGAATTTGAGTACACAAATATCTAAGATTAAATGTCTCAAAATTAAACTGAGGTCAAACCTCGTAATGCTACTATACTAATAAACTAACCTTGGCTCGGCAAGTGATTATTCAATTAAGTTACATCGACAACTGTTGGTTACGATCAATCAAAACAAAAAAAAATTAAGTGAAACTGTTAAAATTGAAATAACGATTTAATTATCATAACAAAATGGCGAAATCATTAACTTGTACAACATTATGCGAACAGGAGCAAATTAGTAAGCCATTGGCTTGAACATCATTAGAATTCTTAAAATATTCTGTCAAATCGATCGATTTATACCATGTTATTCTAACAGTGATGAATTAATAAGTCATTAACTTAAACCACGACCAATTGTCAAAAATAAGCTATTCATTCAATAAATTTAGACAAACAATAAGAGCCTCCAAAAATAAACAACAGTGTCAAAATACAAACATGACCCAAAACCTTCGAACTCACCCTATAACGGGGTATCACAAGACACACCGAGGGCCAAACTATATGTTACAAATTAATAATATTAATAATTAGCTTCTGACACAAAGCCCTCTATTTAAATTTACGAACTTATAATAGGAACTAGCTGTCCATCAATCTCTTCGAGCTTGAATCACATTTCGCGTCCGCTTACAGTTGTATTACCGTTCCCTGTAATACGCCAAAAAATCATTTTTGATTTTCTAAGCTATTGGCACACCTTGTATAGACGTATATTTTTGTCCACGAACTACTGTCACGGTGACAGGTGGAACGGCAATTTAAAGAATCTTAACGTCAGTCTGACTTTTCGTTGTTGAAGTTTGAAATTTAGATGCTATTTAGCGTAATACCAATACTTGACACTAAAAGATTCATAGTGTTATTAGTTTTACACAATGAAAGGACTAAATCATTATTAAAAAAGTAATATCAGATTTATTTTAGTTTTGCATAATTTAATCTGTCAATTATCATGGCCCACAAACGTTATTTCTGGGCCGTAATATTTAATAATAATCATACATCTTTTGACATACCTTTTGAACTTTGTTATAATGCAAATTTGTGAACAATGCATGTCCATTACACAGAAGAATCAAGTTTTAAATAAAATGTTGGTATAGAATAGTATGACTTATTAATTTTATTTATAATAGTGAATTTATAACTGGCTTCCATATTAATAAATTAGTTTCATTTGTCTGCTCTGAAATTGTTCGTGTCAAAGTGAGTTTGCAGTGGCATTGAGTCGTCGCCTGTAGATCGTGCTCTGGCTATGTCGGTTGCTGAGACGATCCTATTATAATTTAAATATTTAGTAGTGACTCTGGTTAGTTGAACTAAAAACAATAACCAAAAATAATACAGATCGACGTTGGAACATCTGTGTAAACATTTTACTTACACACACTGTAAAAAGAATATAATTCGTAATTGTTGGATCATTTTGTGATTCTTATTAAGTATTTAAGAAAAAATAACGCAAAAAGGTAGTTCATGATTACAACCAATCCATCGAAATAAGAGCCACCAGCCTGGGACACGATCATCATGAACCATTATCAGAATGTTTGATTAAAAATTTGATTTAATGGTGTATTTTCAAACATATCCCATTAAATGATTGAACGCTGCCCATACTTCAAACTTTCTACTGATAATCAAATTATTTAGTAGTAGTAATTGTTGAATTAGACTGGAATATTTACTTTAGTAAATTGAATAGTTTCAAAACATTTGTCATTACATTGGAATTTGATTCGTCTGTCACCTAGAAATAATAATATAAATCATATTTTAAGGTAATTGTCTAATACCGTGCCTTCAAATACTTTCCGCATTAGAGTAGACTGTTTTTGAAGTTTTTAAGTAATCAATGTTGGTGTACATGCTAATTTTTTGAAAACTGTAAATTCTGACAGTTGTCATACTTAAATTCAAATTATAGACGCCTATTATTATTTATATGACATAACCAAACTATTAAAATTATGCACTGTCACCAACCATTAAAAAAAAGCATGGCCGTCTCTAATGCGGAAAGTATTTGAAGGCACGGTATATAGGCAAAACTAAAATGGATCTGATAGCACTTTTCTCATTAATGTTTTAGTCATTTCGCTGTATAAAATTTGAAACTTCATATCTTTTTGTGTCAAGGTCTACAATAAATATCGATGAAGCTTAAAAACATGAACAATGAAATATCAGACAGATGTCAGGGTGTTTAACCTTTTTTTTTGTGAAATAATTGTCATCATAAAAGCAGTTCGGATTTCATCACGAACTGAAATCGATTGATCGTTTTGACGTTTTATAACCTGCAATTAAATTTTGTGAAATTGCCAACATTAATCAAAAGTCAGATGGATTTTTTTTGACAATTCTGAAGTTTACTGTAACATTTAAGCCACCTAACGTGAATGTTGAGTCGACCAACATTTCGCGTATGCTATAGTTAAATATATCGGTGTTAAAATGATAATAGATGAGTAAAGATGGCGACATAGATGTGCACTATTTTTTTTATTTTCGCTACACCCTTTAACTATTACTTTATTTTATTTTAATAATATACTATGTTCACCAATTTTGATCAGCATCTGGGGCGTAATGCTTAAATTATTTTTTTCTGTGACGGGAAAAAAAGTTGACTTTTTATCCTTCTTGACAGGTAATAAAATCTCACTTTATATGCCAGGGAAAAAAGTGCTCACTTTTTGCCCGCTTAAATTCACAGATATTTGATTATTTTACAGGTTTCCATTAGCAACGCAGGTGTAATGTCACTTGAAATGTCACAGCGATTGATTTTCTGACTTTAATATATAGTATTTACGTGTTTTTTTCAATATTAAATCGTCGTTTTTCCCATCACAGAAAAAAATAGTGTCGTCATATTTGTTACTGTATTTACGTGCGATAATATACTTTAAGTTTATTTTATCATATCCGTCGGCATTTTTCATATATTCGTATAGAAAAGAAATAGTAACAACTGATAATAATAACACTAATTCGTATCTGAAAGGTACCAGATTTCAATTAAAAATGCAATTTTCCTTCGTAATCTCTTTTTTTGTTGGCCTTCTGACATTTAAACTTGACAACCGATCGATGAACGTGAATATGTAGTCATTATGTGTGTATTGCACGACTGGTGCTTTCCGCCAATTTTGACGTTTCCCGGCAAATGCCATATTGCGAACTCAAACTGATTTGACGGTTTTGATAATTTATAACCTGAAATTGAATTTTTGTGCGTTTAACTTAACCTTATCCGAACTTTGAGGTGTCACTGTTATCTGTGTCGATCCACCGCCATTTTAAAATCGAACCTATTCCATATTTTATATTTTACACGTAGGCCTTATGGCAAAATGCTATAATGCACACTCTTTTTCTGCACGTACTAAAATTTTCTCTCTTCGAGCTTGAATCGCCTTTCGCGTCCGCTTACAATTTTATTACAGTTCCCTGTAAAACGTCAAAAAAATCAAATTTGATTTTCTAAACTTTTGGCTCACCTTGTATAGACGTATATTTTTGTCCACGAACTACTGTCACGGTGACAGGTGGAACGACAATTTAAAGCATCTTAACGTGAGTCTGACTTTTCGTTGTTCAAGTTTGAAATTTAGATGCTATTTAGCGTAATACTAAGACTTGACACTAAAAGATTCATAGTGTTATTAGTTTTACACTATGAAATGACTAAATCATTATTAAAAAAGTAATATCGGATTTATTTTAGTTTTGCATAATTTGACCTGTCAATTATCATGGCCCACAAACGTCATTTCTGGGCTATAATATTTAATAATAGTCATACATCTTTTGACATACCTTCTGAGTTTCGTTATAATGCAAATTTGTGAACAATGCATGCCCATTACACAAAAGAATCAAGTTTTAAATAAAATGTTGGTATAGAATAGTATGACTTATTAATTTTATTTGTAATAGTGAATTTATAACTGGTTTCCATAATAATAAATTAGTTTCACTTGTCTGCTCTGAAATTGTTCCTGTCAAAGTGATTTTGCAGTGGCATTGAGTCGTCGCCTGTAGATCGTGCTCTGGCTATGTCGGTTGCTGAGACGATCCTATTATAATTTAAATATTTAGTAGTGACGCTGGTAGTTGAACTAAAAACAATAACCAAAAATAAAACAGACCGACGTGGGAATATCTGTGTAAACATTTTGCTTACACACACTGTAGAAAGAATATAATTCGTAATTGTCGGATCATTTTGTGATTCTTATTAAGTATTTAAGGAAAAATAACACAAAAAGGTAGTTCATGATTACAACCAATCCATCGAAATAAGAGCCACCAGCCTGGGACACGATCATCATGAACCATCATCAGAATGTTTGATTAACAATTTGATTTAATGGTGTATTTTCAAACATATCCCATTAAATGATTGAACGCTGCCCATACTTCAAACTTTCTACTGACAATCAAATTATTTAGTAGTAGTTGTTGTTGAATTAGGCTGGAATATTTACTTTAATAAATTGAATAGTTAGAAAACAATTGTCATTACATTGAAATTTGATTCGTCTGTCACCGAGTAATAATAATATAAATCATATTTTAAGGTAATTGTCTAATATATAGGCAAAACTAAAATGGATCTGATAACACTTTTCTCATTAATATTTTAAAGTTTATTTTACTTTCTTCTCTCTTGCAGATGTCTACGTTTTGAAGTCCCCTGATACCAAAAAAGTGGTTTTTAAAAAATCTCTCTCTCTCTCTCTCACTCTCTCTCTCTCTCTCTCACTCTCTCTCTCTCTCTCTCACTCTCTCTCTCTCTCTCTGTGTGTGTGTCTGTGTGTGTCACCACGGTAGCGGCCAAACCGCTGTAGATATCAATTCCAAATTTTATATTTACGTGTATAATCTGCCTCTTGAGATCTGATTAGTTTTTCAATAAAATCGGTTGACCGGAAGTAGTACTTTACTTCAGTGAAAAAATCGAATTTTGCAAATATTTCGTCAACTACTAAGTTTAAACAAATTTATAAAGCATTCATATGTAGTTAAAATTAAAATTGAGAAGCATTTTATTTAAAAAGTTTTTCGAAATTACTACCTTAAGTAGGTCTTTTACTCTTATCAAAAATCAGTTTTTTGCCAATATTTTGCAAGTCATGCTTTTTAGACAGGTACGCGACGAATACAAAAGTATTTAGAACTTAATTTCCAATATCTTTTGTATAAAAAAAATTCAAAATTCGGACCGGAAGTATCACTTTTACTCTTACCGAATAACGATTTTTTGCAAATATGTCGTAAATTATGCATTCTATATATATTTATTAAGAGTACAAAAGTATTTAGAATTGGATTTGCAATATTTTTTGTATACATGAAATTTCAAAATTCGGACCGGAAGTAGCACTTTTATTCTTAGCGAGTAGCACTTTTCTTCGAATATCTTCCAAAGTATGCATTCTAGAGCGATTTATTAAGAGCATGAAAGTACTTAGAATAGGATTTGAATAAGTTTTGTATAAAAAAATTCTTAAAATTGTGTAGTTTGAAACGCTCATACGTATAAGAAAGTCGTGTGGTGGCCACACCTCATTTTTAAAATAGCGAGACGAATTTCTGAACAGACCACTTTGACAGTGAAATCTCATTGGTTGAAAGCAAGGCCAAATGACACCGTATCAATCTTGCTCACATTCTGTCAACTGACATTGTTTATTGTTAAGCCTTGTTGTTGTTTCTATTATTTCCCCGTTATTTCATTATATACTTTACCAGTTCTATTCAGAGCTCGACAGTAATAGTTATCAGATATACTCGTAAGTTTGTTTTCAAGATTTTCGTGCATGTAATTTGGGACAGGGGTATGTTCAGAAATTCGTCTCGCTATTTTAAAAATAGACTATAGTCATTTCGCTGTATAAAATTTGTAATTTCATATCTTTTTGTGTCAAGGTCTACAGTAAATATCGATGGAGCTTAAAACCATGACCAATGAAATATCAGACAGATGTCAGGGTGTTTAACCTTTTTTTCTTAAATAATTGTCATCATGAAAGCAGTTCAGATTTCATCACGAACTGAAATCGATTGATCGTTTTGACGTTTTATAACCTGCAATTAAATTTTTGTGAAATTGCCAACATTAATCAAAAGTCAGATGGATTTTTTCTGACAATTCTGACGTTTCCTGTAAGATTTAAGCCACCTAACGTGAATGTTGAGTTGACCAACATTGCGCGTATGCTCTAGTTAAATATATCGGTGTTAAAATGATAATAGATGGGTAAAGATGGCGACATAGATGTGCACTATTTTTTTTATTTTCGCTGCACCCTTTAACTATTACTTAATTTTATTTTAATAATATACTATGTTCACCAATTATGATCAGCATCTGGGGCGTAATGCTTAAATTATTTTTTCTTAGGAGGGGATGCTTTTGTGTAATAAAGTAGATCGCGATCTTAAAGTAACTGATAATTAGTGAATTACCATGTATGATAAATTTTTAAATCGCATTGTCTTTATATGTAGTAGTGGATCCATTTTTGAAATAGCAGTTACATTACCCTTTAAATCGTTAAATTAAAGGTGATATGTATGCATGATGTATTTGTTTCTTTGAATTACAATTAACGTAGGGCTTCCGGGACAATAGTCAATAGAAATAAATTTATATGACGTTGTTTGCCAATAATCAAGAGCATCAGTGCTCCATAATGTTTGTCATAAAATGTCGATATCAGTCATTAAATGCCGACTAATCAATTTACTCTTTCCCCCTTTTTTTTTAATTTAGGACACATTAATTTAATAGAATACTTGCTCTTTTTGTTATTACAGTGGTCCATGAAACTCTTCGAGTTTGAATTGCCTCTCCGCGTCCACTTTTTCGCTGTAAGTTTCTCTATAAATGTGCCTGTTTGGAACGTGACCACTGCCAGTCGCATAAGCACTTGAATTTTAACGGTTATAAATTTTCTTTTAATTAGTTTATGAATGAAGATGCAAATGAAATAAAATCTCTCTAGAAATTAATTATACATTATTGTGGCATCTATAATTATAGACAAATGGATTTATTAATTAAAAAATTTCCCATAAAATGTTTAACATTTCTATAGAAGTTACTGAAAGCTGATTACTTGGAACATTTCGTTGACATTTAGGTTTGATATAATGCGTGAGCACCTAGTCTAAGTTGAATGTAAGTAGGCCGAAAAGGTAAACCTAAGATGGTTGTATGATCAAGATTTATTGAATCATATATAAATTTCTTTGTTTTTTAAATTTGGTAGTACTCTAACTCTATTTGTCTCAAGTTTCATGATAAAAGTTGCCCCTACGTTAAATTTTCTTGCAAACTGTCAACAGTTTGAGAATGAATTGTCAAATTGAATGTCATTGTAGACATAGCGTGCCTTCAATTAATTTTTTTTAGAATAACCTACAATTTCAATATTAATTTGAGAACACTGTGGAACTTTTCAATAAATTGACTTAACTATGACAGTAGTGAAAATGAAAAACATTACTGTAGCACAGTGTTCCCAAATTAATATTGATATCATAAGCTACTCTAAATGTAAATGAAAGATGCAGTATATGTATTTGTATGTAGAAAGATGACAGAGATGTGTCCAAGCCATTAAAGATACGATAAATGACCGATACAATAGTAATAATAATAATAATTGATAATGCAATAAAATGTAAATATTAACGGTTATAATATTTCTTTCACTGGACGTCAAATGTTATGAATCACGCCTTTGCTTTAATTTTTATAACTACGATATTGGAAACTGTACCTGAATGACCGACAATGTAGAGTAATTACAACCGCAGTTCAGTTTGTTCTTGTTTATGAATGAAGACGCATATTAAACAAAATGTCTCTTAGAAATAAATTAAATATTATTGTGACATTTATAATTAGTGGCAAATGAATTTATTTATTAAGACTTTGCCCACAAACCGAACAACATTTCTATATAATTTACTGAACGCTAATATTTAGAAAAATTTTGTTGACATTCAGGTTTTGTATCAATTGTGTGCATCTAGCCCAAGGTGAACGTAGACAGACCAAAAAAAAAACCAAGACGGTTCGGCAATTAAATGTTGTTTCATGTTATTCGTTCTATAAAATTGGTAGTACTATGCTTCGCTTTGTATCAAATTTACGATAAAAATAGTGTATACCTCAAATTTTTTGACAGACTGTCATCGTGACACTTATACGGCAATGAAAAGTCAGACTCTTGACGTCAAGATGTTTAACCAAATTGTCGTTCCACCTGTCATCGTGACAATAGTTCGTTGAGTGTATTCATTCACACATAAACTTGTGAGAACGAAATGTCAGACTGGCAGTGCTTAACCAAATTGTCTTTCCAATTGTCAAATGAAATTAACAACATAACATGATAAACTTTAATAAACATGTTTTAAACTTACAGGTCATTGAGAGAATTAATTAATTTTCATATTACGCTTTAATAGTATACTTTGTAAAACCCAATCGAAAATCTTGCTGGCTCCTAATACCATTTAACCGAAAATGTACTTCTGATTAGTTGGTGCCTACACGCAGGCGCATACTTTAAATGCTTGGTTTTATAACTGAAAATTGGTAAACGAAATTACGTAAATGCTTATGCGAATTTTATTTGATGTATTTATTTTATTTCGAAGTGCTTCGGACACATCTGATCTGACAAATAAAGACTACATCTTGAACACTGATATATTTCCAACATTCTGTTGACATTTAGGTTTTGTATCATTCATGTGCATCTAACGTAATTTGACAGGCCCAAATGGCAAAACTCAGATGGTTCTTCTTTATTTAAGCTTGCTTCAAGTTCTTCGTTGTATGAAATTTACATTTCGATGACATATATAATGAATAGAGTGTCATTGTATTTATTAATATATCTTAATAAAAAATAGCAAAATCGTTATATTTATTACTGTACTTATGTACGTGTGACAATACACTTTAAGTTTATTTTATCATATTCGTCGGCATTTTGTTCATATATTCATATAGAAAAGAAATAATAACGATTGATAATAATAACACTAATACGTATCTGAAAGGTACCACGTTTCAATTAAAAATACACCTCTTCTTCGTAATATCTTTATTTGTCGGCCTTCTGACACTTAAACTTGACAACCGATCGATGAACGTGAATATATAGTCATTAATGACACGCAAATTCGTCATCGTGAATTTTTTTTACCGCATTCCTCTGCATAAAAGCTTTAAATGAATCGCACCTTCGACAGCGACAGACTTGGCACGTGGACAGTGCACTCAATCGTCGCGGAAAAGTCCACTCTTTTGGTTTCCAACCTTCTTTCCGCACTCTAAACCTCGACGGCCTGAAATTTCTTCGTCAATGTGAAACTTTTACAATTCCTTCGCGCGTGCCTGTCATACCTGACATTTTTGCGATTTTGATCGGTTGTCACGTGAATCGTCATGACGTAAGCCATTTTTCTGTTAAAACACCGAATGCACGCTCCTCTTCAACGGGCGATATCTCTGCACACGCTCCACTTGGGAAGAAAAACTCTCCGTCGAGGAACAATTTAAGGTCGTCGGTAACGTCACGCCAAAGGGCAGCTTTCAATTTCGCGTATCCAGAGACGAGTTCTTCCCCCCGCGTACCCAATTTTCGTCGATTTTGACCGGGTTTGGTTGCCATTGGCTACTCGGCTTTTATTATATATAATATACTAAACTGACCTCCAAAAGTTCAGGTAAACAACTTTATGTGCTACCCACATACATGCACATGGCTTTTCTTTCACTTCCAATATATGACCAGTGGAATAATTATTTCCTGATGGCAAAATATGGAACGGTAGTCAAGGGTTGTAATCCTTGATGTATTCCGACTGGGAGATGATCTTTTCTGAATATAATTCCTTACAAAGGCCGGACACCTCAAGATGGCGGCGGGGTTGATATAGAGAATGCAATGGCGGTAATTACACCGTTATGTGTTTTAATCGGCACACATCCAGGTAATACCAGCAGCTAAAATTAAGGGAAACATCGGAAAAATTACTAGAAATCTAAGATAAACGTTAGGATGCAAGGTATTCTTACCAGCGATGACATCTAATCAAGGTCTGTACACTATCCGTCCAATAGACGAGAAAAACTACGAAAAACTACGTACTTTGCAGCATCCGCTATTACTTAGCGTACTACTAACATTCTATACGGCACTGAACAAAATAATTATACTGGCAAAGCACGGCAGACGCTCGGATCATACGCTGCAACGATCTATCAACGTGCCCAGTTAAGTGATGAAATCGGAATCCTTTGGCATGGCTGACCCCATCCATAGCCATAGCCACGCGGTTGCGGAAGTCAACATCCATGCGCCACTCACCGACCAATCAACAGGCACCGTCGTTCATGATCGATAAAGTCGATCAGATTTACGTTTGGCGGCAAGTAAATACAAACGACGAAATAAACGACAACGAGAAGGAAATTCATAAATAAAATAAAAGACAGTCAATTTCAACGAAGAATATAAAACTAAAGGAACAATAGTTCAAACAGCGGGAAAACAGAGGCCTACCCTGCTAATACACAAATATCAAAACCCAGTTTAATCCATTAACCAATAGATGGCCCAGCATGTAGCTTCGCTCAATTAAAATACAAATAAAGAATATTGGAGCCAACTTACCCAAAAAAACAAAATATACGAGGTAAATAATTTGGGATAATTCCAAATAAAATACCGCAACCCACAGAATATAATTTAAGGTAATCTACAAAATAGAACAACACAATTTAAAGCCTAAAAGCCAACATGCGGGAAATCAGGTCTATATCCAGTAACGTTCAAACATTAAAGGACTGAAAACCCTAAACGTATCCGTAAGCCCCACTAAAAGATAGGACATACAGAGTGAACGGAAATCAAGGTGTAACACCGGCTGGGTCTTGGTATATGGCCGGATACGTAGGTCCCAATGAATGCGGGCGGGCTCGGCCGTGATACGTGGCCGAAGGCGAAGGACCCCGTGGATACTTGCTGGTGGGGTCGTGATACGTAGCCGAAGATGTTGGACCTAGCGGACACTTAGGGCCTTATTGATCCGGCCGTGGTACGTGACCGAAGACGTTGGACCCAGCGGACACTTAGGGTATTGTTGGTCGGGCCGTGGTATGTGGCCGAAGACGTTGGACCCAGCAGATACTTAGGGCCTTGTCGGTCGGGCCGTGGTACGTGGCCGAAGACGTTGGACCCAGCGGTCACTTAGGGTCTTGTCGGTCGGGCCGTGGTACGTGGCCGAAGACGTTGGACCCAGCGGATACTTAGGGCCTGATCCTTTGCGGCTGGTTGGTCCTTTTGTCTTTTAGCCATGGTAGATTCTTCTCGGTAATAGTGATGCTGGCTGTGAAAGTTGTAGAGATGAAGAATGATGTCGGATGACTGATCCCGTTCGCCTTGATGCTCCCAAATTTATATGTTCCAGTTTTACATTGCCGGTATACGAGGCTTCCCCTGGTTGGCTGCTGCTGATGTCAGCAGAGCCGTAATTGGATTGCTCACGGCACTACAGCGACGCGCACTATTGTTCTTGCACTATTATTGGTCGACACACTTAACTGTAGCACTAGAAGTTTTTCCTATTGGCTTTTGCTTATGTCATCACTGTCACGAGTGTTTCTTATTGGTCGGGGGTTTACACATTCAGTTGCACGGGCCTGGAGCGTCATTGCGAAGCAACGTCGTGAATGCAATGGAGGGCGGGGCCCTCAATTTTCGAGTGGATAGAATCACATTCCATTTCGGTATGCCCCGTCTCAAAGAATTTGTGGTCTATTGTCTGTAAACTTGGATGATCGACTACGAGGTCTAGGCACATCCCAGCAAAAATGGAATTTTTTTGTTGGGCTCCACAGTCATCTGACATCATACGCACTGTCGTTATGTTTGGATAAGATAAAATGTAGTTATAAATACAAGACGATATTTCATTGCATCCCCGTTTCCCCCTGTGTTTCATTCCATAGATAGCACTGCACATCTTGATTGCCTAAGTTATACATAGTCAAATTATAGACTGCCAATTTGTGTATAAAGAAAATTTGCCCGTCTTTACCCTTAGGGGTACAGAGAACAGCTTGCAAATCAAAATTAAATGACAAAACATTAGGATCTTGACGATCCATCTCTTTGTCTTCATCTCGACTTTTACGAGCAGATTCTTTCCTTTCCAGGTGTAAATTAAATTCTACTTCGTACTGTTTTTGTTCTTCTTCTGACCTACTTCTTTGGTCTAAACATTTTTTGCATTGGTCTTTTTTAGGTTTAAAAAATCCCAAGTTATATTCGTTAAGAACGAGTCTGTATTTCTCGCGGGATACCGGTTTGCCATTCTCTGTCGTGCACAAATCTGTATACATTCTATGCATAATTGTAATATTCAAAGAGGAATCTAAGTACTTTCTTGTACTCTTTTTCCTGCAATAATGCGATTCCACGGCAGGAAATGAGGTAATGTGACTTCGCAAGAAAGCATCTTCCTCTAGAATCAACTTATTACAAGGAACATGTTTACCTCTTTTGTCTTTTGCTAATATTCCGTAATATTTAGTGTCGCCATAAAAAATTCACGACACACGGCTTTTCTATCACCATATACAGTAAATGAATAATAATTAGTAAACGTTTTCCTTGAAATTTCAAGATTTCTTGTTGTCCCCTCTTTATGTTTTTGCTCAATGTGATTTAGCAAAAACTACTTCTGATCATCTATTGTCGAGAGGTTACGATATTCGGTGTAAATTTTCAATTTGTGGGTTGCATTTACTGTGCTGTTGCACTTATGCTTCAGTTTATCAGTACACGGAGACGGTAACAAGGGACGAGCGGGATGCTTAATATTTCGAAATCCCAAGTACTCTTCCCCTTTCAATCTTTCTTCTTTTCTAATACTTCTCTTCCAAGTCTTCATGTTTTTTCTTTTTTTTTATAAGGGCTTCTAAAAAATAATTTCATTTAATCAATACACACCTTTAACTTCAGGATTGTTTACTAGAATCTCAGCAGCCGCAGTATAATTGAATTCTATTGAATTCGCGTTATCACTTGAATTACTCTCATCATAATCGCGGTTTGTTGGTGGTTCATATTCTTCTGAAGATGAACCTCCTTCGTCAACATCAGACACCGATTGAGACAATAAGTTACATGCTACATTAGTCCGAAAACTACAACCTATAAAAAAAGTAAACAAAAACCAAATGGTTAGTTTTGCATAAATAATTATATATTTTCATTACCTGCCTGGTCTTGGTTGAAGTTTATTAAATAAATTTTCGTCAATGCCGGTTTGAATTTTATCTTGAACTGCTTTTTCTATCGAAACTAAAAGTTAGGTTATGTTTTATTGACGTTATTTAATAAATTGATAGTACCCTCTGGTTTCGATGAAACACTGCAAAGTGACACAAACCTCTTTCCTCTGCTATTCATTACAGCAGCAACTGTATTTTATTTTCACACAATAGAAAAACAAAACCCGGATAACTTAGATATACCACAACAGAGATGTTACCCCAACAATACACCGTTAATCAGCAAAACGCTGTCACCAATGTGACAGTGAAACACGTGACATGCATTTATCGACAACGACAAAACCACGAATGTGGCACATTCATCGTTTTGGTCTTGTAGCCATGAACAAATTATTACATATGGGGAAATAAACCAGTTTATAACTTGGTGTGCGACTAGGTGTGTACATTCATAGTTTAGGCATTGGATAGTCTGTTAAATGAATAGTGTAGCTGTGCACATAGGTGAAAATGACCAAATTTGCACATTCGTGGTTTTGGCATGGGAGGGACGATATATTTACCGCTTGTATAGATGTGCGTATGAAAACGTTCGAGTGCGTTATAATCTTCGAAAAGTGCAAGTAATTCCGCTAATTGTAAAATTGTTTTTCCCTATTATCTCGTTCAATTTTGACATTTTCTTTGAAACACCTTGGAACAATTTTGAACAAACTTATAACAATCTGAAACAACCGTCAGAATTTACATTTTCGAAAAAGTGGAGCTAACTTCTCACTTTCGAATTTAATTTTTTGCAATTTCTTTTGATATATAAGAGATACGGTTTTGATGTATTAAAATAATATTTAGAACAAATCTAGAACAACCGTCAGAATTCAATTTATGCAAGAAAGGGGGCTGTGAGAAATTCGTTTTTTTCCTATTATCTTGGCCAATTATAATTTTTTATTTGAAATACTTAAGAAAAATTTCGAGCAAACCTATAAAAAGCTAAAACAACCATCAGAATTTCGATTTTCGTAAACACGAGGGCCATTTTCTCGACGTCTTCTGACTTTTTTTTTCAATATTTGATAGAATTGAGAAGTTAGAGCACTTTTTCCGAAAATCTATATTATACTGGAGGTTGTTCCCGGTTGTTCTAAATTTTAATTTAGAACAACCTGGAACAACCTCCAGAATATAGATTTTCGGAAAAAGTGCTCCAACTTCTCAATTTTGGATTTACTTTGATTCACTTTATCTATTGATATACGTATAAGAGATACGGTTTTTATGTATTAAAAAAATGTTGAGAACAAATCTATATATATATCAACCTGGAACAACGTTCAAAATTGTAATTTTTGGAATATGGTTCTGACTTCTTACTTTTGGCTTTTGTTTTTTCCCATTTTCTCCACTGATTTTGATTTTTTCTTAGAAATACTTTAGAACAATTTAGGACAAACCTAGGATAACCTAGAGGAATCGTCAGAATATCGATTTTTATTGAAAGGGGGCTGCTAAAATTTTGTTTTTCCCATTATCTCGTTTAATATTTATTTTTTATCACAATTCTTTGGAACACTGTTTAGAACAACTAGAACAATCTGAAACAGTCTTTAAAATTTCAATTTTCGAAAAAAGAGAGGCTATGTAAAAAAAGTATGTTTTTTCTTAATTGTCTCGGTCAATTTTGGCTTTCGTTTAAGTAGTTTGGTACATTTTAGAAGTAACCTAGAAAAATCTGGAACAACCTTAAGATTTTCGAAAAAAAGGCGGCTAACTTCACACAATCGTCTTTCTCTGCATGTTTTTGTTGATAGCGCGCAGGCTGAAAGACAAAGAGCTATGAAACGTGACATACGGATCTTTCAAATTTCAGACATGTTTCTAGTAATTTAACGTAGAAATGATAATTATTATGTACCTCCGTCTTGGAAATAGACAACACGTTATACTTGTATACACATTAAATTCCTGGTGTTTCAAAGGCGAACTTTTCAAATAGTCTCGAGACTACGATATTACTGTCACCGGCTATTAATATTCTTTACTATTTCTAGAATTATTAACTTAAATGATGTACATTAGGGATGTAACGGAAGTGGGTTTATCGGAACCGAAGTCGTAATCGGAGTTTTTAAATTTGATTTATCGGAATCGGAACCGGAATCAAAACCAGAATCGGAGTCGTAGGCGGAGCCGGAGGCAGAACAGAGATGTGTTTTAAGAACAATATAATAAAATAATACAAACACAAACATTATTCAGTTTCTTTAATTTCAGTTAACAATAAAATAATACACCTACTTAATCAAATCTTCAAATTTTCTTTAAAAAAATCAAATTTTCATGAATTTTAAACATTACTAATATCTAGTGACTCTAAAGATGCAAATTGTACTTAATAAACAAAAGCTTCGCAGCTTTATCTCCGTCCAATCTACTTCGCAACGCGTCATACGTATGTATATTAGGCCAGCACCACTAAAGAGTTGTTCGCTTGCTACTGAACTTGGTGGACATGACAAATATTGACAGGCAATCGAGCTCAGGGATTTGTATTTGGTATTCATTTGCCATCATAATAATGGATCTTGACTGATAGGAATCCGTTTTTCTCTATTGTATTTTTTAATAAACCCTTGAATATAAGAAATTTGTCCAAAACTGCTTGTTCGTCGGATGTGGTATTATCATCTTCATCATCGCTATTAGAAAATATATTCGATAAAATCGTTTGGACATTGCTTTTAATATTGCTAGATTGACCAGCTGCTGGTGATGTAAACCTTGTCCGTTTTTCTGCAGGAGCGTCAATATTTTCAGCTTCATTTGCAGATTTATTTTCTTCATCAAGTAAACTTATCAATTCGGATTCAACATGTTCCTTAATCACTTCGTTGAAAAATTTCGTTTTATAACGTGGACCCAGATATGTGGCTATTGCAAAGAACATGTTCAAATATAGGTCTCCGAACCTTGAATTCAGTTGGTCGAGGGTACATTTTATTATAGTTTTAAATCTTTCATTTGTGTCTGGTTTATTGTCTTCTATTTTTAACGAAAATGAAAAGTGTGAACACATGGATGTTAAAACTAACATCAAGCAGTAAATAATTACTGTGACTTACATATATACCTTTATACGTAAAACGTATATGTATCTCAAACACATGCATATATACATATACGTTTTACGTATAAAGGTATATATGTAAGTCACAGTAATTATTCTATTTTTAATACATGCTTTAGTGTGTGTATTAATGGAATTACTGATGAGATACTAATATTGCTATCACTCAGATTCTGGGTAATTTCTTCAAAAGGTTGTAGCAAGGTCACTAATTTTTTGAGCTGCAGCCATTCTTCAGAAGATATTTGTGGGATATTGTGTTTACTTGTGTACAGGCAGAGTGAATCCTGTAGTTTAATCATTCGTTCCATCATATAAAATGGTAGCTTCAACCTCCGATTTAAAAGTGTCGGAACCGAAGTCGAAGTCGGAAGTGTAATTCAATCGGAAGTTCCGACTTATCGGAATCGGATTCGAACCTCCGTAACATCCCTAATGTACATATATAATGTAATAGTGAATTTGAATCGTAGTGATACAGATGTCATCTAGAACAGCCGAATACTACTCACTGTCGATTTATTCCTTACTATTTTTGAAATTCATATGGTGCTTATTCATCATAAACATTAAAATTAGAATCCATTCACAAATATGGGGCTAGTATACTAGTGTCACTTGTGTTTTAGAATGAGTTTTAGTAGAACGAGTAAAATAAATACATAAGGCGCTGTATTGCTAATACGACTTCTCAGGATAAAAACGTTGACAAACATTGCTATTTTAGTGATTGATGGATTTCACTTTTAATTCATTGAGGTCTGCTACAATGTTCTGCTTTGGGCTTCTTTTGTCTTAATCTTTAAGAGTCATATACCCATTTGGTGATACTTGAAGATGATGTGTAAAAGTTATATTGATGAGATTTCCAGGTTGAAAAGATAAATGGTGTATAGGTGTGCAGCTGTATGGAAATATACTTCCTTTAATGGAGTGCTTACATACATCAAAGCACTTCATGCCTAGATATAAGTAATTTACAAATTAGTAATAATAATAATAATAATAAATAATGTATCATTAAAGCAATAACTCTTGCGTGTTTATATTAAAATCTGTTTTTCTATATTTCATTTTATTAAAATTTGTTAACTATAAATATTTTTCGTGGGGCTTCCTCATATGAAATTTAATAATATTTGAGATCCAAGGGAGGGCGATATTGCAATTAATATGAAATAATAAGCAAACCCTGGCGTGAGATTTTTAAGACGAAGGAAATATGTAACAAGCCTGTAACGGGGTGAGTATATTTTACATGATATGATTATTTACTTCAAAAGGAGAAAGTAACTAATAAAAACTACATATAAGATTAATTAGAGTACTTGGAAATTTTAATAGATTAAAAATTTATAATTACTCTTTGTCTTTAAACAAAACCGATAATTAATGTTATGACAGATAAATGTCAATTACTCAATCTATCTAATATCTAAACTAATTAATTACGGGTTGGTGCTATATTAAATGATTACACTACTGTCGGACTTTTATACCGGGTGTAGAATGGATTTTCGTACATAGGGATTTTACATGTAAAACTAATAATTTGCGAATATTCCCTCCCCTAATTTTTTTTATAGCAAAATGTTAAACACAAAAGTTGTAGACAAAAAAATGTATCTAAATTCTTTGATATTTATTTTCTAACACCTTCTGGTCCTGCTAGACTTGAAGAAAAAGTATTAGGAATGAACCGATTAGTACTAGCCATGAATCCTGTCAGCAATAAATGTCACGTTTTGACAATCAAAATAAGTTTGCTGATTCTTAAAATGAATTGCTATAGCAATTGGCTATAGCCAAGAAGAGAAAGTCAACTTTATTAAATGGTACTACTCTGGAATGTCTTTTAGGGACATACAAGCAACTTTTGCTGGATTCTACCCGGAGCGACCAATTCTAAATTTGAACACCCTGAATAGAATTGTCAGGCACTTTGAGACCAACGGCACTGTTAATAAGAAATGTAAGTGCCAGAATGTAACAGCTGGTGCAAGTAGAGAGAAGGTAGATGCCGTTCTCTTGAGCGTTGTAGAGAACAAAAATGTCTCCTTAAGACAAATAGGCAATAATTTGGGGATTCATTTTACTACTGCTCAGAAAATTTTAAAGAGTCAAGATCCGCGGTTTCGGTCTTATAAATACGAAAAGCACCAAAAAATATTCTAGGAGGATAAAGAAAAAAGAATGCAGTTTGTGAAATAATGATGGAGATGGCCAATGATGACCGAAACTTTTTATCTAGGATTTTATTCAGCGATGAGTGTCGATTTCAGTTAACTGGTGAACCAAATCAACAAAATTATCGCTACTGGAGCACACAAAATGAACATTTAATGTTGCAGACTCATACGCAATACCGGGGTAGTGTCAATGTTTGGGCTGGCATACTAGGTCCTCACATAATTGGACCGTTCTTTATTGCAGACCGCTTAACTGGTGCTGCGTATTTAAATTTTTTGCAAGAAGAAGTCGGGCCAGCTATCGACGAATTGGTAATTAATTACGAATTTTGGTACCAACATGATGGATGTCCGGCGCATTACCAGCGCGATGTTTTAGAGTACTACTTAAATCATGTATTCCCAAATCGCTGGATAGGTCGAGGTGGAGAAATTAATTGGCCTCCAATATCTCCGGATCTTTCGCCAAATGATTTTTTTCTGTGGGGCACATTGCATGATCGGCTATACAATGGAAGGACGTATCAAAATGTCGACGCTTTAAGAGCTGCAATACTTGCAGAATGTCGTCAAATATCACACTATCAACTGGCCGCAACTAGAAGAAATTTTTACGACAGATTGGGGTGCTGCTCAGCTGTCAACGGAGATTTGTTTGAGCATTTAATTTAGTTATTACTACAACTACCTTTATTACCACGTTCAATAAAATTTTAAAATCTCTTCAGCACGTTTTTTATTTTCTGCAAACGACTTAAAACCTATGCTTAAAACAGATTTAAACACCTCTACTAAAATTGTCACATTGTTGTGTTAAATGAATGAATTTTGTTACTTTTGTTGTCACATGTCACGGCTGATGCTATTTTGTATCATTTCTTCAATTCTTTTTCCTTTAATGACCCGGAGGGTGATAGTAAGCAAAGAAGAAAAAAAATGGGACCTATTTTTAAAGCTCTATAATTTTTGTGTTTAACATTTTCCTATAAAAAAATTAGGGGAGGGAATATTCGCAAATTATTAGTTTTGCATGTAAAATCCCTATGTACGAAAATCCATTCTACACCCGGTATAAAATTGCCTATATTTAGACAGATAATTTTTTATAACACCATACGTAAGGAATTGCCGCTGGCTATAATTAGAGACTACAAAAAAGTTAAAAAAGCGGGTTATTTGGTATAGAAAACTTATTTCTCTACCGTAATTTAAACCCAGGTAGAACACAAACGTGAATATCATTGCTTTAAAAATACTTCATCTTATACTTTAAAATATATGCAATATTTAGTAGTAGTAGTACATGTGAACAATTAAGAGAAATGTTCTTTTTAGAGGCTCGACCTTGCTTGATGTAAGTCTACACATAAAACCCTGTTCCACTTTGCTGAATAAGTTCTTAGCATATCCATAAACGACCTGTAAGATTAACTGCTGGCGTAATCTAATGCCTCAGCATTGTTCTGAGTATACAACAATTCTGAAGCAAAGACACATTTTAATAACTGCAAATGTTTATAACATATAACTCGTAATAACTATTTTACAAAATATAATAAATTTTATGACTTACATACATATAGATAAGCAGCATTTACTTTTGCATCTAGAAATTTTAATTAGGCTTCTAGTGGAAACAATAGTATTATTAGCAAAGAACATATTCTTCGGTGCTAGAGTGTTTATATTATAATACATCTTATTTAAAAGTTCAGTCAAAGTAATCCATACAATAACTTTATTTAATAAATGTAGCATAAAACAAAAGATTTTAACTAGCATTTTAAAGAGTTTTGTTCTTTAATTTTGGAGAAGGCGCCAGATAAATAAAGTCGGAAATTTTCTAAACTATATGATTTGTGCATATAGCTTCTTAAAACAGTCATACTTACGTTCACTTTATTTGCCGTCTTTGACAAATGCTATTGAAGACATATAAAATAGAATAGAATAGCTTTATTGTACCAACTAATATAAAATACAAAAGTATATAAAATACAGCGGTAACGTCGAAACAAGTGGTGTGTGCGTGAGCGTGTGTGTGTGTGTGTGTGTGTGTGTGTGTGTGTGTGTGTGTGTGAAAGTGTGTGGGCGTGTGTTACATAACAATGTCTGTGTGTAGTGATGGTAGGTATAATTCAGTGTAAATGAAACTTATTGATAGCTTGTAAAAACTCAGTAACCGAGTAGAAGCTGTTTTCTAATAAGTATTTCTTAATGGATGTCTTGAATTGCGGCACTCGTTTTTCGATCCAAGTGTTCGGTAATTTATTAAAGAGTTCTAGATGTCTATGTTTGGCACTCGTTGTGTGCAACCTGTGATTCGGAAGTAGAACCTGTGATTGGGATCTTAGTCGCAGCTGCGTCACATCTCCTTTTCTGTGTAACGTGGGCAGCTCCAATCTAGCACGAAGGAGCTGTCTATAGATTTACGCTGATGGGAGAGACATTATCTTGTTTCCAGGTATATATATATTGTATTAATATAGTTGTCCCAAGTTGGGCCAGCCAAATGTACCTGTATAAGGGTTGGATGATTGTTATTTTCAACAAACTATCCTCTAATAATATTCCAAGTTCGGGCACTAAATGTACTCGTATGTGTATTGGAAGAGTGTTATTTTTAACACATAATTTTTTTACTACTACTATTATTTTTTTAAAATGCCTCGGCTAATACTCAAATTTAATAAATATTAAATTTTATTTCTCCTTGTTAAATTAATTGAACTGGTAGGACTATATTCTTTGAACCTTATACCAATACATGATAAAAATGGGAGGGATATTTCATATTACATGTCAAGAAATATAACCTAACTTATGATTCGTTTATTATCGATTGAATTTCACGTGTTCTTTATAAAATACTTTTTTATATGTCATCAGGGGTGTTTATGGTCCATTGTGACTGATTATTCGCTTGTACATTGTAGAACTACGACTAAACACGTAAGTATTCCAAATTTTGATGGGTCTTTTTCAGGTTACATTAATTCAATATTTTTATGATTTTAGTGTTCCACAACTCTTGTAGATCAGTTGCTTTGATTGAAAAAACACATAAATAATGCTACAAATGAAAGAAAACAAACTGCTCAAGCTAATAATGGTATAATGATGTGTTGATCAGATACACAAGAAAAAAATAAATATTATTGAAAAATTGTTTAACAACGATGCATTGACGTTGGTTAGAAAATATCAAAATAAACCATGAGAGATAATGACATAACTGTAGCGAGTAAGTTTTGTTGAACGATAACTCGTATGTTTTCTACGATTGACTAATAATGTATTTTATTTATGGTTGTAAACATTCAATTGTTGATGAGATTTCTATGGAATGCAACTTGTAATATTACTACAAATAAGGTATTGCCTTTCTTATTCTTAATTCAATACATTCTGGTGTAAAAGTGAATAACTTTCCTAAATATTAATATAAAATATGTTATTTTTAAATCGAATAGTACCAATATAATTTATATTACTTCAAATGTTAAGGTATATTTACTTGTAGGTGATGTTGCTACTATAGTATGACCTGGACTTGATATCTTGATAATATCCTCCGATCTTCGACGTCCTTCTTGTACTCCTTTATTTTGGACTCCTTTGGATATACACGTTCTGACTCAGAAAAATTCTCTTCGAAGTTCTCTGCACAACATAATACTGCCACTCTAGAAGAAATGATTCCTACTTGTTCGGTCTAATTTGGAAATACACGTTCGGTCTCAGAAAAATTCTCTTCGTAAGCCTATACACGATAAAATACTGCAACTCTAGAAGAAATGATTCCTACACGTTCGGTCTCCTTTGGAAGTACTAGGAACTTCGTCTATGGTTAATCTTGAAAATACACTTTGGAATTCATCTATGGATAATCTTCTATTTATGTAAGTAGTTGTGATAAATTATGATTCAACCTTTTTAAATATTCCTTTCCTTTATCTATCAATTTTGCTACCTATGTTTTATAAATATCACATAAATTATGTATGCTTCTTTCACTTTTAACTGTGTTATTCACTTTGACTTTGTTAAATTAATAACTTTTAACGCTTTTAAGCACAAAATTCGCTGTATTTGAGAAATTATCAATGAAATATTTTATTCAAAGATAAAAAATGACCGCGTCGTATGAAAATTATTTTTCATCTCCCCGTTGTTTTTTTTTTAATAACCAAATTCCTAAGCAACCCTTTTACAATTTTTTTTTAAATTCTCCAATCAGAAATCTACACCTACCTTTATAATTCAAAATATCTCTTTACTATTTACTTTCGAATATTTACATCCCTATAATTTATTACTACGTATATTAATTATTCTTTTTACATTTAAAAAGACCTAATTTCAAAGCATTTCATACAAATGTCCTTCAATTTATAAATTCTCATTTCAGGAACTGTCAAAATTTTTCTTTCATTAACACCTGTTCAAATTATGGCGGGAAATTTAATTCAAATTAGTATATACTCTAAATCAATTATTTACGTTTACAATACTCGTCATATCATCGTTAACTAAACAATTTTGTACATAAAATATAATACATCATATTTGACAATAATAATAATGTTTTTTTTAATTTCTCTTTAACAGATTCTAAAAATACAAACATAGAAGAAAGAAAACCTTATTTTTCCTCTACGACAACCAGATCAACATGAAAATCTCATCAACTTATGAACATGAAATGATCATTCAAATAATTAATTCTTTATTCATTGATAAAAATATACTTTTAAGAATTGAAAAATTATATGTAATAACACAATTACAAATCAATATATTGTATGGATATTAAAACCATAACAATATATATATATATTGAAAAATTGAAAATCTTGGTAGTAGTGGCATACAATGAATTAAAAGTAATAACAATATGACAACTGGTTGTCAATTAGAAAACAATGACAAATATAAAATGTAAATCAAAATGTATAAATGAAAATGTAATCAATAAGCATAGGACAGTCGAGATTATTTCTATAGTCACATTAAAAGGCTTGGGGTCTACCACAAACTGTTCAGTCAATCCAAATATACAAATAACAACGACGCAACTATGTAAAGAAAAATTAAGAGTAGAACTGTTGATAATATAACAATATAGAATGTAAAATAGTCAAGTATAAATGTTAATGAAAGCAAATAAGCATAGGACAATCGATAATTACTCATGTAATCCTATCAAAATGGCCTAGGTTCACCTAAACATGTACAATTTTGATTGAAATACATAAACAATCAACGATGCAACTATGTATGTGTTAAGATGTATTTGTAGCTACAGACATATATGTTTCTACCTAGTTTGGTTTCGTCAGTGCAGCATAACAAAGAAAGTGTATGTTAAAGCATTAATATGTGAATAAAAAATATAGTATTACCTTAAAATGTCAATCCAAAATGTCCAAGTGTAAAACAACTGTGAAAATACCTAATACTGTGTAATGCCTTATTTCAACCAGGCAGTTAATAAAATATATTACAATTCTTTGCCAATTATACAAATGTATTGAAAAATTGAAAATCTTCTTGGTAGTAGTGGCATACAATGAATTAAAAGTAATAACAATATGACAACTGGTTGTCAATTAGAAAACAATGACAAATATAAAATGTAAATCAAAATGTATAAATGAAAATGTAATCAATAAGCATAGGACAGTCGAGATTATTTCTATAGTCACATTAAAAGGCTTGGGGTCTACCACAAACTGTTCAGTCAATCCAAATATACAAATAACAACGACGCAACTATGTAAAGAAAAATTAAGAGTAGAACTGTTGATAATATAACAATATAGAATGTAAAATAGTCAAGTATAAATGTAAATGAAAGCAAATAAGCATAGGACAATCGATAATTACTCATGTAATCCTATCAAAATGGCCTAGGCAAAGAATTGTAATATATTTTATATATATATATAGTAATAATAAAAATATCGACCGTACTTAATAACAATAATTAATTATTAGGGTTATCGGTCCGTGTATTCTGGTTAAATAAAACTCAATTCGTTCATTCTTCTCTCTATATTTCGATAATGTTTATTATCTTCATCGGGAGAGTGATCAATGAGTTAGCACTGGCAAAGACATCAATATATTTAAAATAATAGTGGAAACATTAAAATGGTAATGATGTTTTTAAAAATTTAGAATTTTTTTTTTTTTTTTTAAATATATTGATGTCTTTGCCAGTGCTAACTCATTGATCACTCTCCCGATGAAGATAATAAACATTATCGAAATATAGAGAGAAGAATGAACGAATTGAGTTTTATTTAACCAGAATACACGGACCGATAACCCTAATAATTAATTATTGTTATATATATATATATATATATATATATATATATATATATATATATATATATACGATACACTTATACCGGTATGCTCACTTTAGCTGTCAATGACGTCACTGCGGAGCAAGTCAGACTGACAGTTCTCATATCTGCTGCATTTTGACACAGTTTAAAGTTATTTTATCGGTTTTCTTTTAAATAACATTTATTTAATATGCCTGGTTGTGCTGTATACGGTTGTCGTAAGCACAATCGAAAAGTAGAGACAGTCAGATTAAATATTACAGACTTCCCACGGAAGAGACGGTACGAAATGTGTGGTTAATTGCGTGTAAAAGGCAGGATTTTATAAATTTTAAAAATGGTATATACACAATGCAAAACAATTTATTCTGTGACTTCATTTTAATACTGTGCTATCGAGATGCTAGAGTTATGCATTAATGATCTGTGTAAATATAAACTGGAAATTGCAATTGAGGTATTGATAAGTGTTTCATTTAGTGAATAAAATCATTGCCAAAATGTAAATACGGATATTTATTTAACATATATTTTGAAGCTTATATTTTCTTTAGCACACAATTAAATCTTATTTAGTGAATCGCATAGATCTGAAGTATTTGATATTGGTAAGGTACAGCTACATCACTTTTAATAGAAGGGTCTTGAGCAATTGAAGAGAAGATAAACCAACATTTGAATGAAGCAAATACAACTTGGCTGGAATTTGTTATATTTAATATACATATTTTACAAGTATGTTTTTAATAATTATAAATTACCCACTGAAATAAAACTGACTCCACCGTCTTTAAGCCATAAATTAATCTTGATTCTAGATTAAACAATAACAGTGGTCAAGTATTTCAGAATTTTAAGGGGCTTTGTATGATACCTAATAATATCAAGTTAAAATAAAATTACCAAACTAAACTTTTATTTCATCTTTATCCTGCCTTGCAAAATTTTTATTCGAAAAGATATTATTAGGTTGTTTTTGTGTTTGATAAAAACACTGTGCATTTGAACAGAATACAAATGTTTATAAAAAAAAAAATGTATTATATGTTTCTTAAGAAAGATAGGAATTCTAATTATGCTTGCTAATATAAAAGAAAAACCTTGATAGTTTAAGAAGTTTATTTCAATTCAGTTTGAGTAAATGTTTTTAACACTATTAAAGAAAAAGCTATACAATTTTGTATCAGATTGAAATCCAAATACTATTATCATTATACCCTTGCTATATATTAATGAAAAGCATCCTGAAATAGTTACAATAATTTAGAAATTCTTAATAAGCAAGAAAACTACCTATGGTGTCATCGATGTATAGAATGCCTCATAATACTACATGAATGTTTGCAGATGTACAAATGTGTTGCTCTTAATGTGACAGTCTTGGAAAAAGTATTGAATCAAATCATTCACTTTCATAGGTGATCAGTAAGCATCGGACACTTTAAAGTTTCAAAGTCAGTCTATGTCGATGTTCCACACAAATTACTGCTGAATCGTAAAGTGCTCAGAGCATCTGTATATGTATTGTAAATGCCATCTATTTTTTGACTTTTAAGATTTTTTAACTAATGTTTGTTGCTTCAAGTTGTCTTTTCTTTGAATCTGGAAGAAATGTGGGAACTGTATATATCTGAATTTAAATCTTTGTATGATTTTTGGGAGAATTGTAATTCTTGTTGGAACGATGTATGAAAACATGATGGCTCAAAATGAATGGAACAGATACATGCTGACACGTTTTAGTTTTTTAATTATGAATAATGATAAAATCAGACTTCTGGAATTACCATTTTCCAAATTTATTAAATCCTGCCTTTTACACGCAATTAACCACAAATTTCGTACCCTGTCTTCTTTGGGAAACCTGTAATATTTAATGTGGCTATCTCTACTTTTTCGATTGTAATTACGGCACCCGTATACAGCACAACCTGGCATATTAAATAGAGTATTATTTTAAAAAAATGACAAAACAACTTCAAACTGCGTCGAAATGTTGCCCATATGAGAACTGTCAATCTGACTTGCTCCGCAGTGAAGTCATTGACAGGTAAAGTGAGCACACCGGTATAAGTGTATCGTGTATATATATACAATATGTCTCACTAAGTTGGAACCATATGGAAAACTTTTTTATTATTAATTTTAGGAAAAAAAGTTATTCTTTATAAAAACTTCTGCATATTCTAAAATCTAAAATACGATCATCAGATATTAAATTTTTTCAGTTGTATACGAGGTATGTCAAAAAATATTAATTTTACTCAAGAGTAAAGTACCTTTATATTTGAGAATATCGAACAACTTTATTAAAAAAAGTTGATTAGAACTAAAAATTACGTTCAAATATGCCATTACATCCATTTATATGGAAAAATTCATTTTTTCTATTTTTGCCTACAATAACAATGCAAATTTAACTGTAGTTACATGGTATCTAGGATGCACTGACATACAAATGATTTGTTGTTTGCTAGAAATGTTTGATAGTGAATGTCAAAACGCGTGAGAATTTATATGACACATAAACATGGTATGGTTATTAACTTGTAAAGAGAAAATAGAAATTGTTTTGATTGTGGGAGAAAACTATACAACAATTTCGCAATTTAAACACGTAATGAATGCATGTGCATTTATTTTGTAAATAACAAAAAACAAAAAAGTTGTGTAATTAATATAATATTAATAATAGAAGTAAATAGAAATTTAAATTTCACTCGTTCCACTATTGCCTCGACATATCCACCCTCTCGTTCAATACATTTAATCGTTCTTTTGGCAAATTGACGTAATACATTCTTTATCATTTCTGGAGAAATTTCTTGGCATGTTACTATAATTATCCTCTCCAAATGATTAACATCTTGAAACGGCCCTTTCTGGTAAACTTTTTGTTTCAAGTAACCCCATAAAAAGTAATCAAGGGGGGTTAAGTCAGGGGATCTAGCAGGCCAATAAAGATTTGAGTATCTGTGAATAACATTTCCATGGAACATATGTTCAAGATATTCCCTAACATTTAATGTACTGTGGCATGCGGCACCGTCTTGTTGGAACCAAATGCATTGACGTTCTTGTATGGGTAGTTCGTCCATGAAGTCATTGATGTAAGTTTGTAAAAACTGTAAATAACGTTTGGCATTCATTGGTTGATGACAAAAGAAAGGTCCTATTAATCTGTTCTGATAAATGCCACACCATACGTTCGTCTTAAATGAATATTGGTCATGAGACTTTATTATAAAATTGGGATTTTCTTTAGACCACCAGCGACAATGTTGTGACGAGACAGTTCCATTTGACGAAAATGTTGCTTCATCGGAAAAAATTATACGCCTCGTAAAGAAAGTGTCCTCTTCTAACTCTCCTTGGATGAGTGAGCAAAAATCAAAGCGCCTGTCATAATCCCTATCTTTTAATGTGTGAACGATTTTTGGTTTGAATGGTCTGTATTTATTTAGTTTCAGAATTCTTGCCACTGTATCTTTACTTACATTTTGTTGCATCAACGACTTCCTTTTGCGCAATGACATTTTTGGATTTTCTACAACAGACAGCATTACTTCAAACTGCGTATTCTCATCGGCAACCAGCTTTTGGCGTTTTCTATTATGATTATTTTTAATACTTCCAGTACTCTTAAATTTATTTATTATTTTCGTAACAGTTGAATGATTAATATTTTTATTGGGATATCTATTATTAAAAATAATTGCTGCTTCTCTATGCGTTTTATACTTTTCTCCCACAATCAAAACAATTTCTATTTTCTCTTCACAAGTTAATAACCCTACCATGTTTATGTGTCATATAAATTCTAACGCGTTTTGACATTCACTGTCAAACCTTTCTAGCAAACAACAAATCATTTGTATGTCAGTGCTTCCTAGATAATATGTAACTACAGTTAAATTTGCATTGTTATTGTAGACAAAAAATTGAAAAAATGAGTTTTTCCATATAAATGGATGTAATGGCATATTTGAACGTAATTTTTAGTTCTAATCAACTTTTTTTAATAAAGTTGTTCGATATTGTCAAATATAAAGGTACTTTACTCTTGGGTAAAATTAATATTTTTGACGTATCTAGTATACAACTGAAAAAATTTAATATCTGATAATTGTATTTTAGATTTTAGAACATGCAGAAGTTTTTATGAAGAATAACTTTTTTCCCTAAAATTAATAATAAAAAACTTTCCCATATGGTTCCAACTTAGTGAGACATATTGTATATATCAAAAATGACGTTTTCGCGGATATGTGATGAGAAATTGATATTTTGGGTTATTTACCGCGTTAATTCAAATCAAGTGTACATATAAGAAATAATTAGTATATGCATAAGTGATATGAAATGTAATGCATATCTACACCACTAATTGCTGACATTGCAAATATCAACGTGTAGACAGCTGTTTCGATCTAGCCTCGATCTCGTCAGTACACGAAGGTAATATTTGCAATGTCAGACAAACTTGGATTTCCTGCCTATATACTGAATTGGGTACCAAATGCCTATGACAGAGACTCCCAGCGGCATCTGTGATCCAAGATCAAGAACGCAAGGAAATGTTAACCCTTAGTAGAATATCTACTTTATCGGGCAACTGTAGATATGCATTATATAGGTGACTTTACCTACTTAATAAACTACCTCCCCAGAAAGGTTATGTCAAAAATGACGTTTTCGCGGTTATGTGATGAGAAATTGATATTTTGGGTTATTTACCGCGTTAATTCAAATCAAGTGTACATATACGAAATAATTCGTATATGCATAAGTGATATGAAATGTAATGCATATCTACACCACTAATTGCTGACATTGCAAATATCAACGTGTAGACAGCTGTTTCGATCTAACCTCGATCTCGTCAGTACACGAATACATACATTTCATATCACTTATGCATATACGAATTCTTACACTTGATTTGAATTAACGCGGTAAATAACCCAAAATATCAATTTCTCATCACATAACCGCGAAAACGTCATTTTTGACATAACCTTTCTGGGGAGGTAGTTTATTAAGTAGGTAAAGTCACCTATATAATGCATATCTACAGTTGCCCGATAAAGTAGATGTTCTACTAAGGGTTAACATTTCCTTGCGTTCTTGATCTTGGATCACAGATGCCGCTGGGAGTCTCTCTCATAGGCATTTGGTACCCAATTCAGTATATAGGCAGGAAATCCAAGTTTGTCTGACATTGCAAATATTACCTTCGTGTACTGACGAGATCGAGGTTAGATCGAAACAGCTGTCTACACGTTGATATTTGCAATGTCAGCAATTAGTGGTGTAGATATGCATTACATTTCATATCACTTATACATATACAAATTATTTCGTATATGTACACTTGATTTGAATTAACGCGGTAAATAACCCAAAATATCAATTTCTCATATATATATATATATACATATATATATATAAATAGGGAAAAAAAATATCGGGTTAATCCGCTGTAGTGCAACCGCAGAAACGTGTTTCAGACTCGTTGGTCATCGTCAGTACGGTGTAGCCAAGGAATAAGGTGGGATATCCTTGGAGATAGAAACAAAAGGAAGACCATCGGGAAGACAGACCACCAATTGCAGCTTAAATGTCAGAAGATCCTCAGGTCTGAGTGACAACAACTGACACCGCCGCGAGGCGGGTTGACAATGTCTGCCTCGCGGCGGTGTCAGTTGTTGTCAATCAGACCTGAGGATCTTCTGACATTTAAACTGCAATTGGTGGTCTGTCTTCCCGATGGTCTTCCTTTTGTTTCTATCTCCAAGGATATCCCACCTTATTCCTTGGCTACACCGTACTGACGATGACCAACGAGTCTGAAACACGTGTCTGCGGTTGCACTACAGCGGATTAACCAGATATTCTTTTTCCTATTTTTATATTGTATCCGTGATATTTCCTTTATTGATATATATATATATATATATATATATTTTAATGCTCGTCGAACACGTTGTTGTATATTTAATTTAGATTCTTAATTTAATGCTCGTAAAATAAATAATATTCGAAATTTTAAAGAAATCTACTTAAATTCTATTAATGGGTTCAATAATTATAACTCAATGCTTTGATCGTTTTATCTACTACTTCATATGAATCTATAGTCTTCATAGTCAAATCAAGTCTAATTCCTTCTTAATAACTTCAAAGAATTCAGTCTCCTTCTGTTGAAATTTACCTAAATTTATTTTACAGTTTTCATCCACTTGATCTACTTTACCTTCTAATTTCTTAGTCTCTTCTTTTAAAATTATCAGATCTCCTTTGACCTGTTTTGTTTCTTCTTTAGTATCCTTAACTCTGGATGAAATAACGTCAAATTGGTTTTGAACATCCCTTTGTTCTTCTTGTATTTTATTTTCTATTTTCTTTCCCAATTCCTCTAGGTTGTTCTTAGCTTTGACCTCCAATTCTTCTATCTTCTCAGTATTTACATTAACTTTAAGGTACATTCTGTGTTCTAGATTGATCATATTTATTTTAATGTTTTCAACATTATCCTGTAATTCCTTCTTTATTTCGTCTTTAAGATTGTTTATCTTTCCATGTAAACCTTCAATACTTTCTTTATATTCTTGCTTCTGAATATCCAGCTGTCCTTGTAATTGTTTGCTATTTGAATCAAACTTAAGATCCAATTGACCCTGTATAGTTTGTAAGTTGTAAATATTTGTGTTTATGTCTTGTACGTTAGTTTTTTGTAATTCAAATTGTGATAAAATGTTTTCATTTTGTGACTGTATATTTGTCTGCATGTTTATCGTTTGTGTTTGCATAACCTCTTGTAAATTCTTAATCATGGTCTGAATAACTATACTCTCTTCAGAACCTGCTAAAGATCCATCACCAGCTACTGTACCTTTTCTTGTATTAGGCATATTTAAAAATCAAACAGCTAATACACAATTTGAAATAAATGATTATGTAATATTCCAATAAATCAGTAAACTAATATGACAAATGACTTTTATTGTTTTTCCACAATTTACTACTTTTTTAAAAAAATTAGTATTGTATTAGATATTGTAATTATTCAAAATAATTAGTTGATTCAACAAATTTTTTTTATAACAAACGTGCTCCACTTGATTAAATATTACTATCTATAATTAGTAGCATAACAATTTATTTGAAAAAGAATTGCAACCACGTTGTGCGCCATAATTTAATGCTCGTCGAACACGTTGTTGTATATTTAATTTAGATTCTTAATTTAATGCTCGTAAAATAAATAATATTCGAAATTTTAAAGAAATCTACTTAAATTCTATTAATGGGTTCAATAATTATAACTCAATGCTTTGATCCTTTTAATCTTCTACTTCATATGAATCTATAGTCTTCATAGTCAAATCAGATACCAACTAATGTCACGCATATACTACTAACACGTGATTTATAAAAGTGTTTCTATTGGTCCAATCGTTCTAACATTTATTATATCATAACTGTCTATTTCTATAGTTGAAATAAATGTTATTTCATATTAATAAGCATGATTCTAAACTCTATTCTCACGTGGGTTTATATTCGAATAACTACAATATCCTAATATGCTGTTTTCGATCTAATGCAAAATGAATTAGATAAGTTTGGTTTGTTTAGTACAATAACCTAGATAGTTCAGTGACAAGTCAAACAGTGTATACGAAAAACATAATCATATATTTGTGAATCTCACAAGGATACATCTCAATAAATCAAAGGTAAGTAATTCCAAATCTATTCCAAATATAAATAGGTATGTTAAAAATTGACCCTGTAAGTGTATTTGAACGAAATCTAAACAGATAAATGAAATTCAGTAATAATAAATATAGGTTGAAATTGAATTTTAATATAATAGTATTTTGACATATAAGCAATACTAATGGAAGTAACTTTTAAAACTGTGTTTGTTCCATGATGAATTTATAATCAAATGTCTTTATAAAAGCTAATTATAGCTATTTTCAATTAGAATAATAATAATTTTCTAATAATAGATCAATGATTATCTGATCCATTGCTTGCAAGACTTATTGTTAATTCAAATAAATTATTCAAAATATAACCTTATAATTTTCTTTCTTCAGAGCTCATTTGCTTCGTAATTCTTAGTGTGATCCGGAAAACTGATTCCTATCTTCAATCCTCGGCAATTATTATAAATAAATCCTCCCAAAATTGATGTAGAGCTGCTTTCTGCTACACATAAAATTGGATCATCTTATTCTGGTTCCATACACAAATTTGAGATGTATCCTTGTGAGAGGGGTTTCACATTCAATATTTACAAATTATACAATTCGTTGCCTTGTGTCATGCGGGATGTGCCTTTGAGTGGATTTAAACGCATGGTTTTTGGTATACTGTGGAATAAACAGCTTGGCGGATAGTAGAACTCTCACCGATGATTCCTTAAGTTGTCTACATGTCTATATTAATTACATGTCTTACTTTATTTTACAATCCTTTACTTACATATTACTTACATATTACTTATATATTAATCATATGTCTTACTTTATTTTACATTCCTTTACTTACATACATACATATTACTTTCATATTACCTCTGCATATAATCTATAAGTTTTATTTAGTTTAGTTCGTAATATTTTATCATTAAGCATTCATTCTTTTGTAATTTGTTTTTTTTCTGTAACATTGAAGGTTTTAGGTTGAAAATCAGGGGACAGCCTCATTGGTTGTCCAGCTGAACCTCGCCTTCTGGTTTCCGGAGCATTAGCATTATTATCTGTTTCTTTTTGTTTTTTTCTCATGTTGGTTTACATACTTTTATATATATTGTTGATGCATACGGAAATAAAGACATTTATTTATTTATTTATTTAAATTAATATCTTTCTGCTCCAAATTAATTATTCGGTAAGTCCATTCTCCATTTAAATTAGTACAATGTTTGTTATTAATTGTATTCTCTTCTTTTACATGTATTATGTAGCTATAATCTTCATCCGAAGTCCTCTATTCCTTGGCTGAATTTCCGGTAACAATATTCTTCAACTTTTAGTAAGTCACTTAATTTCACCTTTCTATTATAACTATTTTACAATTCTGTATACTTTTATATTGTATTTAAACACTAAAATAATGTTTTAGTAGAGAAAAATAAATTACTTTCCCTCTTTCAATAAAATTAAAAATTCTCTCTTATTTGTTTTTTCAACAAAAATCTCCTAGGTTTTCTCCAAATTGGTAACTAAGTTTTTACATCAAGTTAGTTTATCATTATAATACATAGTTATTTAACAAGTCAAATATACTTTGATATATCTTTCTCTTTCTAAAACACATATTTTAAATATGACTATTCTCTACTTTCACAATTACATATCAAATAAATAAGACACTTATTTATAAATTTTTCTCATTTACAGCAAATACATATGTCAACTTTAATTATGAATGTCATGAATTTCATACGAATAGAAACCTTTTATAATTCCAAATAAGTTGTTAATAACAACATTAATAACAGCTTATTTTATATATATATATATATATATATATATATATATATATATATAAAATATATTACAATTCTTTGCCAATTATACAACTCAAGTAGAGGAGATTGGACAGTTCTGGCAAAGAATTGTAATATATTTTATTAACTGTCTGGTTGAAATAAGGCATTACACAGTATTAGGTATTTTCACAGTTGTTTTACACTTGGACATTTTGGATTGACATTTTAAGGTAATACTATATTTTTTTTCACATATTAATGCTTTAACATACACTTTCTTTGTTATGCTGCACTGACGAAACCAAACTAGGTAGAAACATATATGTCTGTAGCTACAAATACATCTTAACACATACATAGTTGCATCGTTGATTTTTTATGTATTTCAATCAAAATTGTACATGTTTAGGTGAACCTAGGCCATTTTGATAGGATTACATGGGTAATTATCGATTGTCCTATGCTTATTTGCTTTCATTTACATTTATACATGACTATTTTACATTCTATATTGTTATATTATCAACAGTTCTACTCTTAATATTTCTTTACATAGTTGCGTCGTTGTTATTTGTATATTTGGATTGACTGAACAGTTTGTGGTAGACCCCAAGCCTTTTAATGTGACTATAGAAATAATCTCGACTGTCCTATGCTTATTGATTACATTTTCATTTATACATTTTGATTTACATTTTATATTTGTCATTGTTTTCTAATTGACAACCAGTTGTCATATTGTTATTACTTTTAATTCATTGTATGCCACTACTACCAAGAAGATTTTCAATTTTTCAATATATATATATATATATATATATATATATAATATATGTTTTTCTTGGGAATAGCGGCATATGTGAATAAAACTATAATTGATTGTGACGTTTCAACATTTATTTAAGTTTTCTTCAGACCTCTGTAATTTTATAGAAAAAAGATAAGCTTTACATATAATTAAAATTAGATCTAAAGAGTTATTATTAATTTAACTTTGTTTAAAATTGATTTGTATAAACACTCTGTACACATAAGTTTATAAAGACAAACTATACATATAACATATAAAAACAATTGTATGAACGATGAAAATATACATTAAATCTACTTACATTTATTTTTGTTTATTTCTCTATTAATAATCATCTTTTGTATTATTTCTTTTTTTTACTTCTACATTTTTACTTTCCGTTGTATTTTCTATTTTCTTGGTGGTAATGCATTTTAATTTAAAATTAGTATATACTAAATTCTATTTTTATCAATTGGTCAATGTTATTTCTGTGTCAAACCTTGAAATGAGAAACTCTAACATCTGCATTTGTTGTTAAAAACATAATGAAAAAAAAACAGACAAAAATAATGCACACACAGAGTATTTATTCGTAAATACAAGGGTTACACCAAAAATAAGCTGTTTCCAATTTAGTACATTTACAATCTAATCAAATAATTCCAAAATAAATGTCAGAGAGTCCCTTGATCTCTGTTCGATCATTCACAGCATGTTCCTCCTTTTTTATGTGGATCATTTCTAACACGTTTCGCACTTTGGTATTTTGTGCTTTGCTTAAAATACTTGTTTTATCAAAATTAAAACCATGTCCCGTGGTGTTACAATGTTTTTTTAATGATGTAACATTGTTAGCATATTTATGACCCTTTAATCTTTCTGCTAAATGTTGTTGTGTTTGGCCAATGTAAACACCATTACAATTTGCACAAGGAACCTTATATACAACGTGTGTTTCTTGCGTAATTGGTACTTTGTTTTTGGTTTTAGTAAACAGATGTTTTATATTATTATGGTTTCTGTGAGCTACCTTTACATTGTATGGAGCTAAACTTTTATTTAATTTTTCAGTTAAACCTCGAATATAGGGCAGGCAGACATATTTGTTTATATTAGATTGATTTTCATTTTTCTTTTTGTGTTTGCTTTGGTTATAAAATTTGTGTAGTCTGTGTTTTATTATCTTTTGAATAAAGTTTAGTGGATAGTCATTAGTTTGTAACATACTCTTGATGTTATTTAATATGTCTTTTCTGAATTTTGCACTTGTTAATCTGATTGCTCTGTCAACTAAAGCTGTAACTACATTTTTTTTATATATATCCGGTTGGCAAGAATTGAAATTTACGTATCTGCCTGACGCTGTTGGTTTTTGGAAAAATTTCGTTAGAATAGTATTTTTATGTCTTATCATTGTCATATCTAGAAAATTCATTGATCCTTCGTTTTCGATTTCTAGGGTGAATTGAAGTTTACTATGAAAACTGTTGAACTGTTTCAAAATGTAGTTAATTTTTTCAATTCATTATATACAAATATACCTATTGATCTGGCAAAATATACCATAGAAAAACAATGGCATAAAATTAGTCAACACACAGAGTTGCCACTGAAGGAATTTCTCATAGCAATTGAATTGACTTTGTCAACAACGTACTTTCAATTCAAAAACAAATTTTTTAAACAAGTTTACGGTTGTGCGATGGGTGCACCAATATCGAGTGTCATCGCTCAGTTAGTAATGGAAGAATTAGAACAAACAGTGATTACTAATTTAAATTTTGAACCAACTTTGTATATGAGATATGTTGATGACTGCGTTATGGTTGCACCCATTGAAAAAATTAACTACATTTTGAAACAGTTCAACAGTTTTCATAGTAAACTTCAATTCACCCTAGAAATCGAAAACGAAGGATCAATGAATTTTCTAGATATGACAATGATAAGACATAAAAATACTATTCTATCGAAATTTTTCCAAAAACCAACAGCGTCAGGCAGATACGTAAATTTCAATTCTTGCCAACCGGATATATATTAAAAAAATGTAGTTACAGCTTTAGTTGACAGAGCAATCAGATTAACAAGTGCAAAATTCAGAAAAGACATATTAAATAACATCAAGAGTATGTTACAAACTAATGACTATCCACTAAACTTTATTCAAAAGATAATAAAACACAGACTACACAAATTTTATAACCAAAGCAAACACAAAAAGAAAAATTAAAATCAATCTAATATAAACAAATATGTCTGCCTGCCCTATATTCGAGGTTTAACTGAAAAATTAAATAAAAGTTTAGCTCCATACAATGTAAAGGTAGCTCACAGAAACCATAATAATATAAAACATCTGTTTACTAAAACCAAAAACAAAGTACCAATTACGCAAGAAACACACGTTGTATATAAGGTTCCTTGTGCAAATTGTAATGGTGTTTACATTGGCCAAACACAACATTTAGCAGAAAGATTAAAGGGTCATAAATATGCTAACAATGTTACATCATTAAAAAAACATTGTAACACCACGGGACATGGTTTTAATTTTGATAAAACAAGTATTTTAAGCAAAGCACAAAATACCAAAGTGCGAAACGTGTTAGAAATGATCCACATAAAAAAGGAGGAACATGCTGTGAATGATCGAACAGAGATCAAGGGACTCTCTGACATTTATTTTGGAATTATTTGATTAGATTGTAAATGTACTAAATTGGAAACAGCTTATTTTTGGTGTAACCCTTGTATTTACGAATAAATACTCTGTGTGTGCATTATTTTTGTCTGTTTTTTTTTCATTATGTTTTTAACAACAAATGCAGATGTTAGAGTTTCTCATTTCAAGGTTTGACACAGAAATAACATTGACCAATTGATAAAAATAGAATTTAGTATATACTAATTTTAAATTAAAATGCATTACCACCAAGAAAATAGAAAATACAACGGAAAGTAAAAATGTAGAAGTAAAAAAAAGAAATAATACAAAAGATGATTATTAATAGAGAAATAAACAAAAATAAATGTAAGTAGATTTAATGTATATTTTCATCGTTCATACAATTGTTTTTATATGTTATATGTATAGTTTGTCTTTATAAACTTATGTGTACAGAGTGTTTATACAAATCAATTTTAAACAAAGTTAAATTAATAATAACTCTTTAGATCTAATTTTAATTATATGTAAAGCTTATCTTTTTTCTATAAAATTACAGAGGTCTGAAGAAAACATAAATAAATGTTGAAACGTCACAATCAATTATAGTTTTATTCACATATGCCGCTATTCCCAAGAAAAACATATATTATATTATTGAATATACGGCAAAGAAAAATCTAATATTATATATATATATATATATCAAAAAATGGAAATAACGCGGATACATGAAATAACAAGAAAGAGAATAATAACGGGTAAATTCCGCTGTAGAGCAACCGTAGACACGTGTTTCTGACTCATTGGTCGTCGTCAGATTTGAGGATCTTCTAGCTGAAGCTACAAATGGGAGTCTGTCACCTGATGGTCTTCCGTGTAGCTTACATATCCAAGGTTATCCCACCTTATTCCTTGGCTACACCGTACTGACGACGACCAATGAGTCAGAAACACGTGTCTACGGTTGCTCTACAGCGGAATTTACCCGTTATTATTCTCTTTCTTGTTATATATATATATATATATATATATATATATATATATATATAATACAAAAGATACTTTCTTGGGAATAGCGGCATGAATTAAGAAAACTACTACATATAACTGTGACGTTTCAACATTTTATTTCATGTTTTCATCAGACATTCTGAAATTGTTTAAAAAAGGACAATTTAATTTTTTTACTTATACTTTACAAATAATTAAAATTAGATCTATTGACTTTCATTAGTTTGTATAAAACACTCTGTACAATAAATAAAAACAAGTTTCACATATAATATATAAACATTGTATGACCGATGAACATATACTTATAAAATCAACTTACATTTAGCTTTGTTTATCTTCACATTAATAATCGGGTTTTAGACTTATTTGTTTTTCTTTTCTTCATTATTACCCTTAGCTTTCTCTTTTATTTTCTTGTTAGTATCGTTTTGTAATTTCAAAATTAGTGTATTCTAAAATCTATTCGTGGTCGATGTTATTTTTGTATTAAACCTTGAACAGAGAAACCCCAACATCTGCATTTGTGTCAAAAACATAATAAAAGAAAAAGAGAAAAAAGAAAAACCAGACAAAAATAAACGCACACAGAAATATTTATTCGTATATACAAGGGTTACTTAAAATAAGCCGTTATCCACTTAGTAATTAATACAATAATCAAATAATTCCGAAATAAATGTCGGATAGTCCATTGATGTCTGTTCGATCATTCACCGCATGTTTTTCCTTCTTTATATGTATCATTTCCAACACGTTTCGTACTTTGGTATTTTTTGCTTTGCTCAATATACTTGTTTTGTCAAAATTAAAACCATGTCCTGTGGTGTTACAATGTTTTTTTAGTGACGTAACATTGTTAGCGTATTTATGACCCTTTAATCTCTCTGCTATATGCTGTTGTGTTTGGCCAATGTATATACCATTGCAATTAGCACAAGGAACTTTATATACAACATGTGTTTCTTGCATAATTGGTACTTTGTTTTTGGTTTTAGTAAACAAATGTTTTATATTATTATGGTTTCTATGAGCTACTTTTACGTTGTATGGAGCTAAACTTTTGTTTAATTTTTCAGTTAAACCTCGAATATAGGGCAGAGAGACATATTTGTTCGTGTTAGATTGAGTTTTGTCTTTCGTTTTGTATTTGTTTTGGTTATAGAATTTGTGTAGTCTGTGTTTTATTATCTTTTTAATGAAGTTTAGTGGGTAGTCATTATTTTGTAACATACTCTTGATATTATTTAGTATGTCTTTTCTGAATTTTGCACTTGTCAATCTGATTGCTCTGTCAACCAAAGCTGTGACTACATTTCTTTTATATATATCCGGTTGGCAAGAATTGAAATTTACATATCTGCCTGACGCCGTTGGTTTTTGAAAAAATTTGGTTAAAATAGTATTATTATGTCTTATCAATGTCATATCTAGAAAATTCATTGATCCCTGGTTTTCGATTTCTAAGGTGAATTGCAGTTTACTATGAAAACTGTTGAACTGTTTCAATATGTAGTCGATCTTGTCAAGGGGTGCAACCATAACACAGTCATCAACATATCTCATATACAATGTTGGTTTAAAATTTAAATTATTTATCACAGTTTGTTCTAATTCTTCCATTACTAACTGAGCGATGACACTTGAGATAGGTGCACCCATTGCACAACCGTAAACTTGTCTATAAAACTTGTTTTTAAATTGAAAGTACGTTGTTGACAAGGTCAATTCAATTGCTATCAGAAATTCCGTTAGAGGCAACTCAGTGTATTGACCAATTTTATCCCAATGTTTTTTTATGGTATCTTTTGCCAGGTCAATAGGTATATTTGTATATAAAGAAGTGACATCCATTGAGATAATCCTTTCATGTTTATCTAATTTAATTTTATCTACTACATTTTTAAATTCAAAAGAATTTTTTATAAAAAATTCATTTTTTCCTGTTATGTTTGCAATAATGTTAGCCAGGTATTTTGAAAGATTATATAAAGGACTTTGTATACATGAAACGATTGGTCTCATCGGAATATTGGTTTTGTGTAGTTTTGGCAAACCATATATACTCGGTGGTAAAGCGTTATTAATTTTTAATGTTTTGCCGGTATTATCAGAAATTATATTCATGTTTTCCCATTTCTTTATTAAATCGTTATTTTGCTTTTGGATTCTTTTTGTGGGGTCTGTTTTAATTTCTACATAGGTGGTTTTATCATTTAATAATTCATACATTTTTCTGTCATACTCCGAGTTGTCTCTTAGAAATTTCCCCGCTTCCGATATACTTTTTTGATTTTTTATTTGTGTTTCATTTTTTTGTTTTGATTTAACTGAATTTACAAAATTCGTTATGATATTACATGTTTTAGCTCTAATAGTATTCTTACTATTATTATTATTATTGGCCTTATCGGGTAAATCCTGTATAACCGCTTCAATATTCGCTATTATATCAGGGATTGGTATTTGGTTTGTTTTTGAAATATTTGTGCTAAAATTAGGCCCTAAACTCAAAATATCAGCTATGTTACTTGGTATGACTGTATTTGTTAAATTTGTGATCCATTCTTGTTTTGTGTTTAAATGACCATAATTATTACCCTCGAAATGTTTAATATGTTCCTTCTTATGGTTTTCTAATTTATTTACTTTCTTTTTTTGTCTATCCCTAGTTTTGTTAAAATGTTTTTCCCTTTCTACCCCTATTTTTCTGAAAATAGCCTCACCAAGCCTTGATGTAAATATGTGATCTAATTTCTCTGTACATGCTTTAATACTGTTTTTTAACTGATTTATACTGAAAACTGTGTCCGAAAGTAATAAATTTATTATACTATTTTTAAAAACCTTAATTTTCATTAAGAGCTTTTTTTGCAATTGTTCATCGCTCATACTTACATGTCCCAGCTTAAAATTCAAAAATGTTGGTTGTAAACTCCTTTTCTTGCATTTTTGAATTTTAAGCTGGGACATGTAAGTATGAGCGATGAACAATTGCAAAAAAAGCTCTTAATGAAAATTAAGGTTTTTAAAAATAGTATAATAAATTTATTACTTTCGGACACAGTTTTCAGTATAAATCAGTTAAAAAACAGTATTAAAGCATGTACAGAGAAATTAGATCACATATTTACATCAAGGCTTGGTGAGGCTATTTTCAGAAAAATAGGGGTAGAAAGGGAAAAACATTTTAACAAAACTAGGGATAGACAAAAAAAGAAAGTAAATAAATTAGAAAACCATAAGAAGGAACATATTAAACATTTCGAGGGTAATAATTATGGTCATTTAAACACAAAACAAGAATGGATCACAAATTTAACAAATACAGTCATACCAAGTAACATAGCTGATATTTTGAGTTTAGGGCCTAATTTTAGCACAAATATTTCAAAAACAAACCAAATACCAATCCCTGATATAATAGCGAATATTGAAGCGGTTATACAGGATTTACCCGATAAGGCCAATAATAATAATAATAGTAAGAATACTATTAGAGCTAAAACATGTAATATCATAACGAATTTTGTAAATTCAGTTAAATCAAAACAAAAAAATGAAACACAAATAAAAATTCAAAAAAGTATATCGGAAGCGGGGAAATTTCTAAGAGACAACTCGGACATTTGCGTAATTAAACCTGACAAAAGCAATAAAACAGTAGTTATGTATGTCGAAGAGTATGACAGAAAAATGTATGAATTATTAAATGATAAAACCACCTATGTAGAAATTAAAACAGACCCCACAAAAAGAATCCAAAAGCAAAATAACGATTTAATAAAGAAATGGGAAAACATGAATATAATTTCTGATAATACCGGCAAAACATTAAAAATTAATAACGCTTTACCACCGAGTATATATGGTTTGCCAAAACTACACAAAACCAATATTCCGATGAGACCAATCGTTTCATGTATACAAAGTCCTTTATATAATCTTTCAAAATACCTGGCTAACATTATTGCAAACATAACAGGAAAAAATGAATTTTTTATAAAAAATTCTTTTGAATTTAAAAATGTAGTAGATAAAATTAAATTAGATAAACATGAAAGGATTATCTCAATGGATGTCACTTCTTTATATTCAAATATACCTATTGACCTGGCAAAAGATACCATAAAAAAACATTGGGATAAAATTGGTCAATACACTGAGTTGCCTCTAACGGAATTTCTGATAGCAATTGAATTGACCTTGTCAACAACGTACTTTCAATTTAAAAACAAGTTTTATAGACAAGTTTACGGTTGTGCAATGGGTGCACCTATCTCAAGTGCCATCGCTCAGTTAGTAATGGAAGAATTAGAACAAACTGTGATAAATAATTTAAATTTTAAACCAACATTGTATATGAGATATGTTGATGACTGTGTTATGGTTGCACCCCTTGACAAGATCGACTACATATTGAAACAGTTCAACAGTTTTCATAGTAAACTGCAATTCACCTTAGAAATCGAAAACCAGGGATCAATGAATTTTCTAGATATGACATTGATAAGACATAATAATACTATTTTAACCAAATTTTTTCAAAAACCAACGGCGTCAGGCAGATATGTAAATTTCAATTCTTGCCAACCGGATATATATAAAAGAAATGTAGTCACAGCTTTGGTTGACAGAGCAATCAGATTGACAAGTGCAAAATTCAGAAAAGACATACTAAATAATATCAAGAGTATGTTACAAAATAATGACTACCCACTAAACTTCATTAAAAAGATAATAAAACACAGACTACACAAATTCTATAACCAAAACAAATACAAAACGAAAGACAAAACTCAATCTAACACGAACAAATATGTCTCTCTGCCCTATATTCGAGGTTTAACTGAAAAATTAAACAAAAGTTTAGCTCCATACAACGTAAAAGTAGCTCATAGAAACCATAATAATATAAAACATTTGTTTACTAAAACCAAAAACAAAGTACCAATTATGCAAGAAACACATGTTGTATATAAAGTTCCTTGTGCTAATTGCAATGGTATATACATTGGCCAAACACAACAGCATATAGCAGAGAGATTAAAGGGTCATAAATACGCTAACAATGTTACGTCACTAAAAAAACATTGTAACACCACAGGACATGGTTTTAATTTTGACAAAACAAGTATATTGAGCAAAGCAAAAAATACCAAAGTACGAAACGTGTTGGAAATGATACATATAAAGAAGGAAAAACATGCGGTGAATGATCGAACAGACATCAATGGACTATCCGACATTTATTTCGGAATTATTTGATTATTGTATTAATTACTAAGTGGATAACGGCTTATTTTAAGTAACCCTTGTATATACGAATAAATATTTCTGTGTGCGTTTATTTTTGTCTGGTTTTTCTTTTTTCTCTTTTTCTTTTATTATGTTTTTGACACAAATGCAGATGTTGGGGTTTCTCTGTTCAAGGTTTAATACAAAAATAACATCGACCACGAATAGATTTTAGAATACACTAATTTTGAAATTACAAAACGATACTAACAAGAAAATAAAAGAGAAAGCTAAGGGTAATAATGAAGAAAAGAAAAACAAATAAGTCTAAAACCCGATTATTAATGTGAAGATAAACAAAGCTAAATGTAAGTTGATTTTATAAGTATATGTTCATCGGTCATACAATGTTTATATATTATATGTGAAACTTGTTTTTATTTATTGTACAGAGTGTTTTATACAAACTAATGAAAGTCAATAGATCTAATTTTAATTATTTGTAAAGTATAAGTAAAAAAATTAAATTGTCCTTTTTTAAACAATTTCAGAATGTCTGATGAAAACATGAAATAAAATGTTGAAACGTCACAGTTATATGTAGTAGTTTTCTTAATTCATGCCGCTATTCCCAAGAAAGTATCTTTTGTATTGTTGAAATTACGGCAAAGAAATAACCAATTGTAATTATATATATATATATATATATATATATATATATATACCGGGTGTCTGTTTAAGCTCGGCCACCGGCCATATCTCGGCAACCGCTTAACGTACAACCTAGCGGAAAAAATCTTGATAGTAAAATGGATGACGTGAATTACAACAAAAATATTTTTAAGTTTCCAAAATGATCGCAAGGGGGCGCAATTCTCAAGATGAATTAAAAATTCGACAATTTTTCATTAAATTCTAGATTATGATAGATGAAAAAATTCACTAGCAAAATTTTTAGACGTTTTTGTACAACTTTCATTTGAAACTTTTTGATCTAACTCCCATACGAAGGGGAGAGTTGAGGGGGGTATGTATGCGTACAAAAGTAGGTATAACTTTGGTTTGCCCAAACGGATTTTAATGTTTCTGGGCTCATTAGATAGAGAATTTTAGAAGAAATTGAAGGCTATATAGCACGAATTTACGTGGTTGTCAAAGAAAATAACTGGGGGCGCTGTTCTCAATGTATGTATATTTATTGTTTTTTCTTTAAAATTTCAAATGGAACGGTATTTTTAATATCGTAGTATTGAAGCACATAAAAAACTGAAGAGAATGTTGGAAACCGGAAGTTCCTACCTTTTTTGTTGACGAAGATATAGTCAAACGAAGACAATCCAGAAAAATAAAACTCTTTAAATATAAATTTATTTATAACTATATTTATAACTTCCGGTTTTCATCATTCTCTTCAGTTTTTTATGTGCTTCAATATTACAATATTAAAAATATACCATTCCATTTGTAATTTTAAAGAAAAAACAAGAAATATACATACATTGAGAACAGCGCCCCCTGTTATTTTCTTTGACAACCACGTTATTTCGTGCTACATATCTTTCAATTCCTTGTAAAATTCTCTATCTAATGAGCCCAGAAACATTAAAATCCGTTGGGGCAAGCCAAAGTTATACCTACTTTTGTACGCAGACATACCCCCCTCCACTCTCCCCTTCGTATGGGAGTTAGATCAAAAAGTTTCAAATGAAAGTTGTATAAAAACGTCTAAAAATTTTGCTAATAAATTTTTTAATCTATCTTAATCTAGAATTTAATGAAAAATTATAGCATTTTTCATTCATCTTGAGAATTGCGCCCCCTTGCTATCATTTTGGAAACTTAAAAATATTTTTGTTGTAATTCCCGTCATCGATTTTACTATCAAGATTTTTTCCGCGAGGTTGTACGATAAATGGTTGCCGAGATATGCCCGGTGGCCGAGCTTAAACAGACACCCGGTATACATATTATCAAGAAGTTAATTGATTAATTCGTATACTAAAAGATTTGTATCATTTCGTTGGCTCTATTTAGTCCGTTCCTCAACTAAATAAAATATTTTTATGCCTACTCTCTGTTTATCAATGAGACTTTGTTAAGGTCTCCTTTCCATTAGTATTTATCGAACTGACATTCTTATGAGTAGAGTGCATACGTACTTTTGAAACGAATTGATCTATTGCTAAAACAGTACTGATACAGGAATATGTAAACATCCATGCAGCATGCGTTTATTTATATAATAAAATTAATAGCAGTTAACACTTAAGGTATAGTACCTGTATTAATACAATATTTTTATTGTATATTCTATATTAGAACGACACATATGTAGCTAATGTGTTGTTTTGCAGAATACAGTAACAACAATTATAAAATTATATCATTTTGCTTATTTAGATAGAGCTTTGTGTAAGTGTGGTCTTATGTATGCAGTGTCCCTCTGTCATTGAATTTGTTTTCTTAAGTATAACTGATACTGAATGCATTCGCTATAACAGATATTCTAACAAATTATTAAAAAGTGCAGAGATATCATCTGTTAAACATTAGCAATATTTTTTAAGCATCACCAGTATAATGCAGAGTTTATTTACCCAAAAGAATAGTAGTATCTTACTGTCACGTTTTCTATAGAATCAGTTTCCTGTAAATCAATAATTTCTTGCAATGATGTGAACTAGCAGTACAATCAATCCAAAATGAACAAACGGCACACTTAAATTTTCTATGCCACAGATTAATACAACCAGTTCACAAAATAAATCAAATTACAAAACTAACATTAATGTAATAAAGTTATACGCAATGAGAACAAGCAAGTAGAGTAACTAGGGTAAATTAGCTAAAAATACTTATACTCATTTTAAACTGCATTTAATTGTAACATATTTATGTGTAAAAATATGTATTTACAATTTATTTGCTTTCCATTAACAATTATGTTTAAATTACAGGCATTGACGAATGTACAATCTTTCATATTTTAAATTAATGTTTTAAGCTACCTATATCAGTAATATTTTCTTCGCGTTTACTGTAGAAATATCATATTACTACAAGATTCTGTTTTCCCTCTTTGTGCAATTAAGAAGGGCGTTTACTAACAAATAGAACCTTATGTAACTTATATTACTCGCGGGACGGCTAGACGCAAGAGGTGTGAGTAGGTGGTGGTCGACGATATTCGGTTCTGTCACAGCGCTTCGGTTTTATACACAGATTCTGTCATAGATAAAGGAATACTATAGATGGGAAACATAATGTATAAAGAATGAGTACTTACGGAACTGTTGATGTTGTTGTTGTTTTATAATAAGCCAATTTTCGCTTGCCCATAACTTATATTATTAAACACTCAAATATTATAGGTATATATGACGTTTCTTTTTAATTACAAACTGTCACTCTGCTTAAGTCTGGAATAACCGACCGATTCCGATAGATTTTTGTCTTCGCGAGGGCCGGTAGAGATACCGTAAAGTGGGGATAGACGACACAATAGCTTGGAAAAACCTCGTGTGAAGTGTGTGTGACAATGTTTACTATTTAATGTTTTTTATCTTCAAAAATAATTACAGAAAGTTTTTTTCTTTTGTGTATCAGCCTTAGTTCGTAGACATTAATTAAATTCATCCATTTTTGTCGTTATTTCTAAGACACATAACTTTTTTAAGAAAATAAATTAGTACAAAAGCTGATCTTGACATTATAAATTGATGCCTTTTGCATCACTAACCCAAATTTGAGATCCTAAAATTACAAAATAAATTCAAAAAGCGCGAAGCGGCGATGCCTTATTTTTCGATAGGTAAACGCTCCTCTTAGTACAGTTCTTCTACATAATATGCTGTTCATACCGAATGTGTAGTAATTGACGCGTGACATATGTCTGTTAGATGTTCCAAATGAGTGAGTTTATAAGTCAGTTATAAGAACCATTAATCGATATGTGTTCAGCAGAAAGATATAGAATATAGGCGGCGCTCACATTAACTTAAACACTTTTTGTGTATATACAAACGGTTAGATGTGGAGCTCCTTTATAAGTTTTTGTAGTTTTTGCGATAGTAATCATGAGTTAACTGTTATAATTTTAGCAAAGTATAAGAAATAAAAGCATCCAAAGTTCACATATTATGTTGTATTGTACCAACTACAGTAAATTTTGGTAACACTAAAGACGAACTAAGCAGCTTATGTAGCGTCATGAGTAACTAGTAATATATTCCAATTGTTGTTTGGGTATCTAAATCTGAATCATGGATAATGAGATATTAGGGTGTGTGAAGCTAGCTCCCCTATTTTCGAAAATCGAAACTCTGACGGTTGTTCTAAATTGTTCTATTTGTATTATTTGGAAAACTCACTTATTCTTCCTATTATTGTACATACTTGATGTGCTTCTTCTAATGTGAGACTATTACAATTTGCTATCGCATTTAACAATAATTGTTTCATTTGTGTTGTTTAATTAGGTCTTGGAAAATTAATCTGTGCACACATTTCAAAACAAAACAATATTTTCTTCAACACTAACTTGTTCTGCATTTTTCTTGGCACCTTTTTAACTTACTACAATAACAAAGTGCATTATTGATAATAATTACAGTATTTAGTAATAATAGTAATCGCATATTTGTATTTGTATGACAGAAACAAGTCTCATTACAGAAACAAATACACAATTTGGACATATTCATTATAAATCTCCTTTTTTTCTGGTAACCTCCGTAAAATTGTACTAACCGTTCAGACTTATCGTTAACATAAGCGACCAATGTTGCTTTGCGTCAGCTAGGCAAATTTTCCTTTTAAAATTTAAAATTACATGCAAATATTAAAGTAATTCCAGAATGACTTGCTTTTGGTAAGACGAGAGGATTACTCGTCCATGTTCCTTGCATGAAAACATTATAGTTTCTAGCGTCACCTCCGGAATATATTTTAGTAAGTATGTAATAAATACTAAACGAAAAGCCTCAGAGACTACCCAGAGAAATATTTTTTGTATAAGAAATTAAGTAAAGAAAACAGGTCGTAAAATAAAAAAAAATAAATTTCAAATTAGTCAAATGGGGTCGGTATATTTCAATCCTATTGCAAACTTTTAGCACCTGATTTTATTAAAGGTGCTCTGCGAAATTAAAAACCAGAGTAACTGAAATCGAAATTTAAAATTTGTACTTTTGTTGTGTTGTATATTCAGAACAATTAATTTGGTGTGTATAAATTAAGACGTGATTATTACAACGAATAACGAAAAGCAAATTAATTTAGAAATTCACAGCAAACCATTTAAATCAGTACAACAACACGTACAGTGTTTTCATTAAAAAGAAATTTTTATAACAATAGTGCGTTATTAACGAAAAAGTTGATGCTAATATAAATCTTTGTAGTAAATAAATATTTTGGAACATAATAAATTCTTTGTCCTGTACATATTGCAGTGATCTTGAGTTTCGTGGTAAATTGTAAATAAGCATAATCAAGATCACTTCTAGATTTAATTTAATTAATTACTATTTTATTTATTAATCATGATCAGTCTATATAAATTTAAATTAATTTAAGTAAAATAATATAAGAATGTTATCGTAATTTTATTCAAGAAGCTAATATTAAAATAAGCCTGGTATATCAAGTGAATATTCACAAGAAAGTGTTTCCCGCAAGCTTCATCGGGGAAAAGATATTATGACCCAGACCGTGCGACGAATAGGCCCGTCGAAACAATATTCTCCGCTACATGGGATTAACAATCATGGATGTAAACAAATCGATATTAAAATAGACGTTTGTTTACGTTTTTGAAAGCTAGTAATACATCAATTGACCGAGTGGTGCAGCACTGTGAAAATATAATTGAAGAGGTAGAATCGGTATCGTACCGAGGCTGACCTTTTTGTGAAGAAAAATATGCATATAAGTCGAGACATGGTGAGAAAACGGGAGATGGCAGGTGAAAACCGCTCTCTAAAATAAACTTCCAGAAGTAGGTGGAAACCTCTTCTTCTTAAACACAGGGTCTTTATACTTAAAAATATTTTCATGAATTAACTTTATATTCTGAACTTAGAATATTTTATGAGATTTTGCTATGAATTAAGTTTTGAAATAAATTCATTTTATCTTGAACTTACAATAATTATTTCTTTTGAACTAGGACGTTGTACTCTTACACGTGGTGGTTTCATACCAAATAATATAATTGAAGAGGTAGAATCGGTATCGTACCGAGGCTGACCTTTTTGTGAAGAAAAATATGCATATAAGTCGGGACATGGTGAGAAAACGGGAGATGGCAGGTGAAAACCGCTCTCTAAAATAAACTTCCAGAAGTAGGTGGAAACCTCTTCTTCTTAAACACAGGGTCTTTATACTTAGAAATATTTTCATGAATTAACTTTATATTCTGAACTTAGAATATTTTATGAGATTTTGCTATGAATTAAGTTTTGAAATAAATTCATTTTATCTTGAACTTACAATAATTATTTCTTTTGAACTAGGACGTTTTACTCTTATACGTGGTGGTTTCATACCAAGCGCTATGGTGAAACATTCTTAGTAACTATATTAAATTAGTTTTAAAATTTTAGTGAAAGGATTTATTTAAATTTATTTTCTTTTACATAAGTATATACACTTGATGATATTTGTCTTTATTTAGTTTAAACATTTATTTGCTTGTAGTATATTGTATTATTTGGAGGACGAATTAAATTTATTTTTGAGAAATGGAAGACTTTGAAAACCTTCATGAGGAACTAAGGTAATTAGTTCGTTTTATAAAAAATTTGATAATTATGTATCTAGTGTTAAGTAAGTTATTGTGTGGTGATTTCTGCTGGAATTTTGTACGAGGTTGGTAATTTTATTATTATTATTATATATGGTTTCACAATTAAATTTATAGTTTTTTTTTATTTTTGTGCTTCTGTATTAAAACTTGACGTGTTGGGTAATTGGTCAGGGATGTGTGCAATGAATTAAGTAAATGAGTGATTCATAGCATGGAGCCTTAATTAATCCTGTAAACACGAATTGGTTTTGGTGGTTCTGTTTGGCAGCGAGCAAAGGCGTTAAGCAGAACTAATCAGAATAAAGTCAACGTTTTGAAACATTTAAGCACCTGGTAATATTTTGATATATATATTGCATTAGGGCTGGACACGTAGTCGTATACATTGGGGATGTGTGCTATGAGTCGAAGGATGTACTCATAGAATGGAGCCCCAGCTTATCGATTTTGCGTGTATTCTGTTTGATTTTTGGCGATATTGTCTGGCAGCGAGCAAAGGCGCTGGGCAATATATACGTCAGGACAGAGTCCATGTGTTAATGTTGTATATTGTTTGATTCGGCAAATTTTCAACATAATTTATATGTGAATATAATCCAGTATAGATCACGACGTCTGTAAATTTGCAATTTGTTGATTGTTTTAAAAATTCATAAATACTCATAAATTCTTTCATTATTTCTTATTATGATTAATTACTTCATTAAATTTACTTTTATCATAACGTGAGAATTTTTATAAATACCTAGATTATAAATCGCTCGTTATTCTTTAAAATATTTGATTTACTATTAATAAATTATATTATAAGGTTTCTTTCGTATTTTTATTTATTTTATCTGACCTGGAGACAACTTGAGAGCATTCATATTGGAGAGGGAACATTGTTATTATTTTTCTGCCCCTGAGTAAAAACTTCTTTAATAATTTTAAAACTGAGCTAGTGATGTGTGAAATTGCTAAACCTACTGTTTTGCAGAAAATCATAAGACTTTAGTCTAGCATAAGGCCTAGAACTAAAGTATTTGCTTGATTCTGCTTTTATTTATTGTTAAATTATTAATATATTTTTTCTACTCCCATACTTTAATTGTATTCTTAGATATGCCGAACCTGTACTTTAACGATGTCCATTACGATACAGATTTTCATTATGATACAAGTTTATATCCAATAGGAATACAGATTTTTCATTACGATACAAGTTTATATCCAACACGAATGCGACATTCCAATATTCAAACAATATTCAATATGGCGACTGCATATCTGACAGATATACAAATTAAAGAAACGTGACAGGTCTCTACAATTTACAAGTAAGTACTTAAAATTTGTGGTTTTTTGAAAATATAAACTGTAAAAATGAGGGATAATGACAGTGAAATGTAAAATTTGAGTCCACCAGAAATTATGGAACAAGCCTTAGTAACCACGAACAATTTATTACTTGCTAAATTCGCAAAGGTGCATGGAAAATTTTAACCCCAATTTATGAAATGGAATGTTCAATTATGGGATCGTAGAAAAAATAGTGTATGCAACTCGCATTTAATGGCTATTAAGACACTCGTATTCATTACAATACTCGGCTTCGCCTCGTATTGTAATTTTCTTACTCGTGTCTTAATAGCTATCATTAAATGCTCATTGCATAATATACTATTTTATGCAATCATTAATTTGCAAGAGTCACAGCAATATGTTCATGTAATTCTTTATTACTTATACCTTCTCATCGTAAGAAAAAGGAATACCAAGTAGTAACAATTTTATCACCATGTTGACAACACTTGACAAAGAACGTGTGGTAACACTGCTGGAAAATGGGTGGTTCACTAGAGGCGTTGCTAGAAAATTAGTTGTCAGCCACAGTAGTATTTATAAACTTCGACAGAAATAGTCGGTAGACCACTCTGTAGCAAGACGTCCTGGTTTTGGAAACTTGATTATGACGAATTAAGTTTCCAGTCATATTCTAATGACAAACGTAAAGGGTATCGACAACAAAACTCTTATTATTATTTAAATAATATACTGAAACAGTGGTAGATTTGCGGTCAATGTATGGGGATGGATACTGAGTCTTGGAACCTATAAGGAAAATAGAAACTATTTTTGGATAGTGTGCAGTGCCATGACATATTGTCGAATATTATGCCACTATTTTGTTCCAACAGGATAACTGTCCCGTTTACCAATCGCGATTAGTTCAACTGTGATTTCAAATACCAAATATTAAAGTTTTACCATGGCCCTCAAACAGTCCCGACTTAAATCTATTTGAGAATGTTTGGGAGATCATGAAGAAAGACATGTTGAAGACATTTATTCCGAGTATTTCCAACGAACTATGGGACAAGATTGAGACTGCCTGGGGGGATATTTCTGTGAAATACTGCAGTAAACTTATTACCTCTTTGCCCTCTAGACTCCAAGAAGTCATTGAAAATGATGGAGTTTGGACTCACTGTTGAAGATTTTCTGTTTTTCCCGTGTAAAACACTTTCAGCGATTTCTTGAAGCTTCGATGTAATTGTAAATCTTCATTACTTGGTGTGAAAATATATTAAAGAAATTTACTTATATATTTATCTATACATGATGAACCCATTTTTCTTTTGTTGGACTTTCTTACATTTTCTTTAGAATTTTATAATTCGGACTTAATACTTTTTATGTTAAATAACGTATTATTTTTGAATAAATATTTTGTTTGCAATTTTTAATTAGCGCTGTGTTTATTTAGAAATTATATATTATGTACATATACAGGGTGTTTGTTCACTCGCTGGTATAATAAAAACAGTATGTACATATATTTATGTCAAGTATATCGATATCCGACAAAAAAAATTTTTTTTTAGTTATGTAGATTTTTTTTAAAAAGTCAACGTTTTTATATTAGATAGTACACATTATGCTGATTAACAGACGTGCAAAAATAAACACACATATGATTTAAAGGTCGAGTGTGTGTTATGCATGTTCGCTTTATGTAAACACTTTCATTAGGGATAAAAAAATACTTACACAGCTACTTCTTCAGATATCCGATTACAAAATGATAAATGAAATAGATTATCTTTTAATAGCGATTCAATATGTTTTGTTGTTCGTTTGTAATGTACAATTACAGCAAATGTTCAAAATTCTCACTATTCTTTTGAATACATACTCTGGCGCATCGTATAAGTGACTCGCGCACACTTTCAAACAAATTGCGTTAAAGTATACGATCCGTTTTCACAATATTACGTTCACGGAATTCGTCAATATTGTTGATTTCTGGGATGCATTTGATCTTCCCGCAGCGTTCTCCAGCCAGTATAATTGGACACATTAAACTGTCTAGCAAGTTGTTGTGTAGGTACTAAGTGTTTGGTCGTTTTCTATAGCTTCTATGATATCTTCTTCTGCGTATAATACTCTATTGCTTCTGCCACGTCCTTCGCGTCGTTGTGGTTCAATTCGTACAGTATCTCTTAATCGCTGAACTAATTGTACAAAGGTAGCTCTCGCGGGCAATTGTCTGTTTAAAATATTTTCCGCATATCATCGCCGAGCAGTTGCAGCATTTTGTTCGCACTCACCATACATTAACAACATATCTACTAATTCATTATTATTGTAAGCCATACTCTTGAAAGGAGACACACAAAAAAATAATTAAATAATACAATATCCGCCAGGTACAACTTCAGTAGTCCATACAAATACGAGCACTAGACTAACAGCTGTTAAATATCGTAATATGATACACTGTAAACACACTCTTCGTGTTCGAGAGTTTCTTGTTTGCAACAGGTCAGCATTTCTCGTTTAAATAAGCAAAGCTTACGTAGAAGGTACACACATACACTCTTACACTATGTGTCTTAACAACATTTTCCAATATTTTCTTCTTTTTTTTTCGCGCTTATTTGAAAACTTTTTCTACGCGAATTTTTGGCAGTACATTCTACATTTTGGGAAATTTATACCCTCCAAATTAGGAAACTGAGTAGTCAAACACCCTGTATATAAAAATAATAATACTGGAAGCCGTTACTTAGTGATGAGCATGGGTCATTTCGGCGCTGAGGTCAGAGATTAAAATAAAACAAAAAATAAATTCCATGATGCACACACCAACAACGTCTTCAACATGAATGACAAAAATATGAATAGGCCAACTTAAATATCAGCTTATTTTAATTTCACTAAATAGTTAATAGTATCCCCTGGCGTGAGAGTGCGATTATATATAAGTTGTAATGACATTGTAACTCTACATACACATATTAGAAGCTAAATTAATACCTTTTTTCCCCGTAATTCGTATATTCGTAATTAGAACTTCAGTAGTCCATACAAATACGAGCACTAGACTAACAGCTGTTAAATATCGTAATATGATACACTGTAAACACACTCTTCGTGTTCGAGAGTTTCTTGTTTGCAACAGGTCAGCATTTCTCGTTTAAATAAGCAAAGCTTACGTAGAAGGTACACACATACACTCTTACACTATGTGTCTTAACAACATTTTCCAATATTTTCTTCTTTTTTTTCGCGCTTATTTGAAAACTTTTTCTACGCGAATTTTTGGTAGTACATTCTACATTTTGGGAAATTTATACCCTCCAAATTAGGAAACTGAGTAGTCAAACACCCTGTATATAAAAATAATAATACTGGAAGCCGTTACTTAGTGATGAGCATGGGTCATTTCGGCGCTGAGGTCAGAGATTAAAATAAAACAAAAAATAAATTCCATGATGCACACACCAACAACGTCTTCAACATAAATGACAAAAATATGAATAGGCCAACTTAAATATCAGCTTATTTTAATTTCACTAAATAGTTAATAGTATCCCCTGGCGTGAGAGTGCGATTATATATAAGTTGTAATGACATTGTAACTCTACATACACATATTAGAAGCTAAATTAATACCTTTTTTCTCCGTAATTCGTATATTCGTAATTAGAAGCGAGATTTAAGAAATGTTAAGTTGTAATGACATTTTAATTATACAATGTTAAGTAATGTAGTCAAATTAAAATATGTTGAAAGGAAATATACCTTTCTTCTCCGTAATTCGTATGCCCCGTTAATCTTGCAGAAGCGCCCAACAGTCTTGTACCCTTTAGGGATTTGTTAATTGCCCCGATTAGGACAAGTGACCGCCGCCCCGAAATAACCAATACCCTTCCATACTACAAACAAATTAAACATCTTTTATACTTTTTTATAACACGATAATTCCATAAATATTTGACTGCGGTTTCACCTTACTACGTCATTTAAGAACACTAACTATTATATTATAAACTTACTACGTCATTTAAGAACACTAACTATTTTATTACAACTCAGTATTTCAAGACGAATTAAAATAATATATTCACACTATATTGTACAACGTAATTTTTTATACATTACATACTTGGTATTGGAGAACACAGATTATTTGTTCTGTGTGCATTTGATGTAGTTTAACAAGCGGATTAGCGTTTGTAACGTGCCTTACAAGTCTTTCGTAATTTCATTTGAGTTATGAAAGTTATCAAATTATGAATGAATGAATGCCTATGCGTTCAAGTTAAAGTCCGTTTTAAATGCGCTTGGCACGTGTAGATTGTCAACCTTTTTGTTAGGCGAACTGTACATTGGAGCATTACGTTCATAATGTACAGATTTTTATGTATTATTGTATTACTGTATTATAGGGATGTTACGGAGATTCGAATCCGATTCCGATAAGTCGGATTGAATTACACTTCCGATTTCGACTTCGGTTCCGACACTTTTAAATCGGAGGTTAAAATCGGAGGTTGAAGCTACATTTTATATGATGGAACGAATGATTAAACTACAGGATTCACTCTGCCTGTATACAAGTATCCCACAAATATCTCCTGAATAATGGCTGCAGCTCAAAAAGTTAGTGACCATGCTACAACCTTTTGAAGAGATTACCCAGAATCTGAGTGATAGCAATACTAGCATCTCATCAGTAATTCCATTAATACTCACACTAACGCATGTATTAAAAATAGAAAACAATAAACCAGACACAAATGAAAGATTTAAAACTATAATAAAATGTACCCTCGACCAACTAAATTCAGGATTCGGAGACCTATATTTGAACATGTTCTTTGCAATAGCCACATATCTGGATCCTCGTTATAAAACGAAATTTTTCAACGAAGTGATTAAGGAACATGTTGAATCCGAATTGATAAGTTTACTTGAAGAAGAAAATAAATCTGCAAATGAGGCTGAAAATATTGACGCTCCTGCAAAAAAAAACGGACAAGGTTGACATCACCAGCAGCTGGTCAATCTAGCAATATTAAAAGCAATATCCAAACGATTTTATGGAATATATTGTCTAATAGCGATGATGAAGATGATAATACCACATCCGACGAACATGCAGTTTTGGACAAATTTCTTATATTCGAGGGTTTATGAAATGAATACAATAGAGGAAAACGGATTCCTATCAGTCAAGATCCATTATTATGGCGGAAAATGAATACCAAATACAAATCCCTGAGCTCGATTGCCTGTCAATATTTGTCATGTCCACCAAGTTCAGTAGCAAGCGAACAACTCTTCAGTGGTGCTGGCCTAATATACATACGTATGACGCGTTGCGAAGTAGATTGGACGGAGATAAAGCTGCGAAGCTTTTGTTTATTAAGTAGAATTTGCATCTTTAGAGTCGCTAGATATTAGTAATGTTTAAAATTCAAGAAAATTTGATATTTTTAAAGAAAATTTGAAGATTTGATTAAGTTGGTGTATTATTTTATTGTTAACTGAAATTAAAGAAACTGAATAATGTTTGTGTTTGTATTATTTTATTACATTGTTCTTAAAACACATCTCTGTTCTGCCTCCGGCTCCGCCTACGACTCCGATTCCGGTTCTGATTCCGGTTCCGATTCCGATAAATCAAATTTAAAAACTCCGATTCCGACTTCGGTTCCGATAAACCCACTTCCGTTACATCCCTACTGTATTACCTACTGCTATTTCCAGAAATTTGAGTTTAATTTGTGATATTAATATCTTGAACACTTAATTCAACAAATTCATTTACTCTTGGTTTTTTAATCCTTATCAGAAACTGTGTTACGACTAGTCTATGATCACGCCTAAAGGGCTGCCGAACTATCCCGAGGTTAAAATCGGAGACAGATAAACCTTTACCAATGCATATTAAAGCGTTCGCGACTTAGGAGTAGTATATCAATCGAACGTACTTTTCCTCTTATTCAAGAATTATTGTTGTAGCTCTAGTCGCATATGAGCGATTAAAAATGCAAATCGTAATTATATGTCAGTAATAGAACTTTTTTTAATATTCATGTTAACCACACATTAACTTTGTTGCGTACGCTTAGTCATTCTCATAAAAAAACACTGTCAATTTTCCTAGTAAAACGAAGTCAAGCATCAGAAAGGTTGTAATCAGTAATTCTGTTGAGTCTTTCCATTATCAAAATGAAATTATTTGCATTACATGTAGAGATTAAGAAACTGATCGATGAAAATATCGTTTCACACAAGATTTCCTGTACAATAATGTACCTAGTAGGGACATAAATACTGTTACAACTTTGAACGTACCCCATCGCAGTAGTTAACTGAACGCATCCTTATTAAAACTCATTATTTTTGGCAGCCAACTATTAGCTTGGTAATATGTGCAAATAAATGACATTTGAGTTTGTTGTCGCTATGGAATGGTCCTATAAAGAAGATCGTATAGCAGTTATAGCATTGTATAAATGCAACATAAAGAAAGGAGATATTTTTGGGACGCTTCGACCACTTGGAATAAAGCGAATGTTTGTTTATCGGTGCATTAAGTTGTCCTAGGAGACTGGAGACATCAAAGACAGCCAGCGATCCTGACGTCCTCGTACGGTACGTACGCCACATGCCATTAAAACAGTTAAAGCCAGAATTAAGCGGAATCCGCTCTGGTAGCAAACAATTTTGGCTTGTGGAATGAATATGACTCGAAAGTCATGGGTCGTATTTTCAAAAAAGATTTAGGCTTTGGGGCATTCAAACGATGTACCGGGCAATTGTTGACAGCGACCTGTAAGAAAAATAGGGTCTTAAAAACAAAACGGCTCTTAGCGGAGTACGCAGATGATCGTCACAAAAAAATCCATTTTACCGATGAAAAAATCTTTACCGTCCATGAAAAATTCAATAAGTAGAATGGCAGGGTTTATACACGTTCATCTAAAGAAGCAACCGAAGTGGTCTCACGGGTTGAAGAAGGTCACCACCCAGCTTCAGTTATGGTTTGGTGAGGTGTTTCCTATGATGGGGTTACCATTCTGAATTTCTATGAAAAGGGCGTCTAAACATCTGCCAAAAGTGTATCAGGAATTCGCCCTGGAAACAGTTGTGAAGCCACTAAATCGAACCCTCTTTCAAAATCAGCTGTGGACGTTCCAGCAAGATTCTGCACCAGCTCATAAGGCCAAGGCCACCCAGACTTGGCTTCAAAACAATTTACCGGATTTTATGAGCACCGAAGATTGGCCGTCGGGTACCCAGGACCTGAACCCTTTAGATTACAAATTATTGGCCGTTTTGGAGGACATGGTTTGCCACAAAAGATACAGTAATATTGACTCCTTGAAACAGGCCTTGATCCGAGCTGTGGCTACCTTTCCGATGAGCGAGGTGTGTGCAGCGATTGATGTTTGGTCGGTGCGACTTAAGGCCTGCATAAAGGCCAAAGGCGGTCATTTTGAATGATATTTAATTTTTTATATCATTTATGTGTGCTAATAAACTAATAAAATTTGATCATAAATTAATTTGTACTTTTTATTTTATTACGTAAAGTGTGTGTAACAGTATTTATGTCCCTACTAGGTACATGTTCGGAATCATGAAAGAATACCCAAACGGAGATAACCGACCGAGGTAGATTCAAAAAAGAAATAGGGACGTTTCTACAGTGCATCATATTGATCCACAGATGGATTGTATAAAGTGGAAAAGTAGATTCCGAGTCCAATAGTAAATTATATAACTTCCTGTCAAACAAGATGATCAAGCAACTATTTCGATCAATGCACAGATACAAGATACGTAAAATAAAACATTGCGCAGCATTTGTCAAGGTGATTCTATGGAAAAGTTATCATATCACCTTTCCGTATGTGTTTCAAAATGTCTTTTAAATTACTGACAACAAATATGAAAGACTAAGTGCAACGTTGTAACTAATTTCATTTCCGTCCAAGTTAAGAATGACATGACTCATCGAAAACTGCGCGAACGAACATAAACAGTGGCGTAATCGTCCGTAATCGATCGACTCCAGGCCGATTTTGAATTTGTAAACTTTAATTGCAACGGACAGTTGACATTGTGCTCTGGAGGAAACAATTTGTATCACTCTTGCTACGGATATAATTTGTAATCTGGAATGTTTGGTAAGTTAACTAAATTTGTTTCGTAGTATGTAACAAGTGTTGTTATTGTTTTAATAACACAAAACTTGTATTTTCTAAATTTCTTTATTTATTTACAGTTCTTTTAAAAATATGACGACAGAGAACGAAAATAAAAAAAGAAAATACGAGCAAGAAAATAGAAGTTTTAATAATGAGTGGGAGGAGAATTTCTTTTTTTATTGACAATAACGGAAAAGCATTATGTGTTATTTGTAATTCTACGCTCAAAAATTATAAAGCTAGCAATTTACGTCGACATTATGAAACCAATCGTCCTCAGTTTTCTAATCAGTATCCACCAAATTCCAAATTAAGATCAGATAAACTGGCTTCTTTAAAATCAAATTTAAATAATCAACAGTCAATTTTGATGACCTTTAGCCATCAAGCTAATAATGTGACTGAAGCCAGTTTTGTTATTGCCTGGAATATTGCTCGTGCAAAATGCCCGTATGGAGAGGGAGAGTTTATTAAAAAAAACTTGGAAGATGTACTTAAGGTTTTAGATCCAAATAATGCAGCATTGCACAAAGTTGTTTCGCAAATTCCCATCTCGAGGCACACAACCGAACGACGCATAACTGCAATTAATACACCTCTTGAATGTAATTAAAAAAATAATTTGAAGAACTGTATTGCATTCAGCTTAGCCCTTGACGAATCGACAGTTATCACAGATCTTCCGCAATTGGCAGTTTTCATACGTTTTGTTTCACCTGACTTCGTTGTTAAAGAAGAATTATTAGATTCAGTAGCACTTCAAGAGTCAACCGGCGGTGTCGATATTAAAAATGCATTAGATTCCACAATGAAAACTTTTGACGTGCCTCTTAATAAACTTGTATGCAATGCTGATGGAGCTCCGACAATGCTGAGTAAAAAAGTCGGTCTTATTGGGCTTTTAAGAGACGATTCTCAAATTTCACAATTCATACCGATTCACTGCATAATTCACCGAGAACATCTCGTTACAAGATATTTAAAATATCCTGATGTTATGAAAACAGTGTTACACATTGTAAATTATTTTCGCACCAATGCAAAAAATCATCGACAATTCAAAAATTTCCTTGAAGAATTAAAGGACGAAGAACTTCCAAATGACATTAATTTCTTTTGCATTGTTAGATGGTTACCTAGCTACAACGTATTAAATCGTTTTGTAGATTTGTTTGATCCGATAACTGCATTTCTAAAAGAAAAGGAAATAACCTATTCAGAATTAGACGATGACGAGTGGTTACAAGAGTTAATGTTTTTGACTGATGTCATGGAACAATTGCAAACACTGAATTTACAATTGCAGGGGAAAGATAAAATAATATTTGACCTTTCACAGTGTGTATTTAGTTTTCAAACTAAATTACGACCTTTTCAAAAGGACATTAAAAATAAAACATTTTGTCATTTTCCTCGAATTAAAAAAATTTGTTCCAATATTAAACAAGAAAAACACACCAAATATATAAAAAAGCTAGAAGGAATATTGATGGAATTCCAAAATCGATTTCAAGACTTGAAATATTTTAAATCGTCTCTTGATTTTTTTCTGAATCCATTTGAAATTAGCATAACTCAAGGTGACTTTTCCATTTCCAATATAATTATGACCTAAAAAGCATCTGGAAAATTAGAATTAATAGAGATACAAGAAGATCAAACTCTACAATTAAAATATAAGTCGACGTCGATTACTGAATTTTGGAAATTTGTACCAGAATCGAAGCACCTATCCTGAATTAAAAAAGGCTGCTTGTCGAATTATTTCAATATTCGGAACAACTTACTTATGTGACTCATTTTATTCCACTTTAAAATTCGTGAAATCCAAACACCGATCAGTATTAACTAACCAGCATCTCATAGAATTACTGAGAAGTTCTGTCCCCAATTATTCCAAATTTTGAAGAATTATCAAGAGTAGTGAAATAAATATGTTTAATTTTTAATATTTAAACTTAATACATATATTTTGTACTTTTATTTATGTTTTCAATAAATATAATTTCTGTAAAAAATTTTTTTTTTAATACCTTTTTTGCATACCTTTTAAATACGTATTTAATTGCGGCTCGCGAAAAATTTCAAATTTTGAAAAATGGCGCGGACTATCAAGGAGCTTGGCCACCCCTGGTCTATTAAATAAATTTAATAGACTATCTACCTCGACTGTGGGTTTGAAATGTAAATATAGTAGATGTAGATTAGATCAGAGCTACTAAAGAAAATTCAAGGGGCAATTAATAAATACCGAGTTAAGTATTGAGAAGATCTTACAATATATTTTATAACATTGAGACATGACAATAAAAATAAATCTCAGTGGATTTGTACTAGTAATAGCTATTTAGTTTTTCAGTAGAGGAGCATGAAGATATATTGAAAGCAAGACATCTTTTTTGTGTGAAGAATTTGGATTTTACGATTTTACGTAATAATTCTTGTTTTAAAAGTCGCTCAAAGCAATGACTAGATTCGATAATGTTCGCATTTATTTATTAAGAGTACAAAAAGTATCCCATTTCAAAAATCACTATCATTCCAAAAATTTTATAAATAATTTGTATCCATATAATGTTATTATACAGTTTTTTTTAGAATACTGAAGCAGTGTTCGCTCATTTTAAATACGTTCTCATATTACTCCAAGGCGAACACACAAATTACGGAATATCGATTACATTTACAGTGTAAATATATTTAAAAGTAATTTATTGAGAATATTACAATTGTATTATATTTAAACAAACGTTCTTTTATTATTTAGGAACTTTAAATTTTAAACTGCAATCGCATCATATATCTTACGTAGATGGTGAAAAGTACGATGACATAATAAGATGTAACTGTTGCTTAATTTTGTTCCGAAAATATTGAGTAAGTCAGGTTTCGAGAGATTGTTTTACTTACATTGAAAATATGTAAATGAGAACCTCCTCTTTTTCTTTCCTATATCCATACACATATTTATTTATGGAGAACTATATATACGTATATGTATATACACTACACATATGCACTACATACTTATATATTATCATGCAAGCAGTACGGGCACGGGGTATTTGTCCACTTTCTATCTCTTAACATTGTTATCGCACCAGCGCACTAGAAGGAATTGTTAGTGAAAAAACAATACAGATGTGTTGTATTTGTTAGAAGAACGTCGAAGTATTATAAGAACTAACAACAGTTAATGTAATATGAAATGATTTGCCGCTGAATAAAGAAAATCAATTTTTTGAATGGATATATGCATTACATTTCTATTTGGATACATACAAATTTTGAAATTTCATGTATACAAAAGACGTTGCAAATCCAGCTCTAAATACTTTTGTACTCTTGATAAATATATATAGAATACCTAATTTACGATATATTTGCAAAAAATCGCTATTTGATAAAAGGAAAAGTGTTACTTCCGGTCCGGATATTGAAATTGTTTTTATACGAAAGATACTTAAAATTATGTTTAAAATACTCGTAATGTACCTGCCTAGAAAGCATGACATGCGAGATATTCGGAAAAAACTGATTTTCAATACGAATAAAAGACCTACTTCCTGTAGGAATTTCGAAAAACTTTTTTATTACAATTTTTCTCAAATTTAATTTTGAGTACATTTGAATTCTTTATAAATTTGTTTAAACTTAGTGATTGACGAAATATTGGCAAAATTCAATTTTTTCGCTGAAGTAACACAAGTAGCACTTCCGGTCTACCGATTTTACTGAAAAACTAATCTCAAGAGGGAGATTATAGACGTAAATACAAAATTTGGAATTGATATCTACAGCGGTTTGACCGCTATCGTGGTCACACACACACACACATAGAGAGAGAGAGAGGGAGGGAGGGAGAGAGAGAGAGAGAGAGGGAGAGAGAGAGAGAGATTTTTTAAAAACCACTTTTTTGGTATCAGGGGACTTCAAAACGTGGACATCTGCAAAAATCTCGAGGTCGAAAATTTTTGTCATCACAATACTTCCGTATACCTATTACTTACGTATAGGAAAGTTAAAATGCCATACAAAACCTTATGAAAAAAATCTATGAAATTAGAAAAAAAATAAGCAGTTTTATGAAGTCATGGCCAACTATGATTGCCATTTAAAAAAACATAAGTTTATGTTATATATTGATAATTAAATGTGCAATGAATTTTTAAATAAGATTATTAAATTCTACGTAAAAATTACTGTCATTTAAATTGATCTCGATACTATATTTTACATGCTTGTAAAAATCTGTAAGAAAAAGGGTTTTAAAAAATGTGTAAGGAATGAAATGCAGATATTCTAAATACGTCTCAATTAGTCAAAACACGAAAAAATTCGGAATTTTAACATTGATCATGTCTATTGCGCCCCCTAGCGGACATTTTACAATCTCGAAAATAATTTCCAGCATTTTGTTTTGGCATTTTTACTTGAAAAAAAGTTACTCGTAAACAATGACTACTAGTTTCTGAGATATAGGCGGTGGCCATTCTTAGTTAGCCACCCAATACGTATTAGTTACTACTTTGTTCTGTGTTATCTATAAAGTTCTTGGACAATTATTATTATTATTGAGAAACGAATATTATTATTTGTTTTATTCAATTATTAAAACCCACAGTTTTAAATCATATATATTATAGTTGCCAAGATATTGCATAATATTCAACTGCAATAGTCAGCGTCCTAGGAAGAAAAACATAAATACAAAACGGTGTAACATCATATGATTCAATAAACTAACTTTTAAGCAAACTGAAGATGCAATAAAACTGCTATTGCACCGACTAAATTGAGCAATCTGCCTCGAGAAAATACTTCAACAATGTGATAAGTATTATTACAAGCAACTTTCATTTGAAGCATTATTCAATAGCTACTAGAATAGAAGGGGCAATGGAGGAATGCGTCTTCGACGGAACACCTGGTAAATCAGCTAAGTAATCGTACTTAGTCATGTATATATGTATATAGGAATATGTTTATATAGATTATTAAAACTAGCATGATAATCTAGGTCAGACAATATATGTATGTAAGAAATGCGGAACTATTACTTACTGTGAAGTGTTTAAATTGTGATATAATAATCTACAAAAAGTAACCTTCAAATATAGACGCTGTCATAACAATACCTGCACACCCACAATAGCATATGTTTATTTTACAATTAAAAATGCTGTTCTAAATACGCCGTCTGCTTTAATGGTGGGTTTTTTATTGCACGTTATGTTAATTGTTATACTAACGTATTCACTTATTGTTTTATAAATATTAATTTGACAACTGGGGAACAATCTATTAACTGTTCTAAAAATATTTGAATTTTTTAAAAAATGGAAACTCTGTTACGCACGTATACTTCAACATAATACATTTTACAACACAATACATTTTATGCTAATTAAAATTGTCAAGATGCCGCTCCATGCTATTTTAATTATATAACCAATTTAGAAATAGCATATAATAACTAGATGTACTATGAATATTCAGTCATTTGGTTTCTTATATTTCCACAAAATTTATTATCAGGTGCTTCCTAATTAAAAATATCTTAGATTGCCTACAATTTTGCCACGAGAAACCAGTGTTGCAATGCAAAGTGCTGTTGCCTAGAAAAATAGTCCCTTCCATAGCATTGTAATAGTTGGAAATATTTAAAACAATGCAGCTAGTTTCTGATTATCTGACAATTACCTCTCCTTTATATTTTCTACGACAAAAAAAATATTTGAATTTACTGCATGTTCTGTATATGTCGCATGATCTTGCAAGGCTAAACACCTATTGAAAGATTAAATCAAAACTATTAAGATTTGTCAGGTTTCTACATATCATAACTTGGTTTTATCACAAAATCTGATTCAGCAGTGTTGTCAGCAAACAACTGCAGAACTAAAATCATTTTCAAATAGAGTAGACCATTAATCAAAACTTAAAAGTTTAATGATTCCATGTACTGTCCGGTCAAATAAAAAATATTTATGATTATTGCAATAATAAATAGTAAGCATAACCACTTGGGTCCTCCAATGTCTACTTGTATTTATGTAATTATTTACGATGTTTTATAAGCAAGATCTATGGAATCTATTTTTAAACATACCTGTAAAAATATCGATGTATCTGATGATTTTGCATACGGTATTAGGAAAATTATGCACCATATTGTCGTGTTCTCGAGCTCTTTAAAAGTACAGAAATTAAACCAGTGACATGATTTCAAAAGAAAAAGTTTGTGGAAATAAAATTCGTTCGATAATAAAACTTCCGCCATATTATTTACGTACTATAATTCCTAGGCTCATATCAAAGTTTATGATTTTATTGAAGAAAGGGATATTTATAGTTACAATTACAATCAACTTAAAATATATCTAAATAATGTTTGAGAATATTGCTTCTATTAAATGAAAATATTTTGATATTAACTTATACTATTCCCAATGCACTTTATTTTTATTTACATTTAGTTCTAGTTCAGTACAAAAATCCAAATTTACTAACCCAAAAGTCTTAGAATCACAGAAAACGTGATATATTTCCATAACAACTTGACAGATATGTTTGGTTGGATGTATGAATTATTGCTAAAGTTAGAATACTTTACATGTAAATAGCTTCGTCATGGCGAATATTCAATATTTCTTTCTACATTTAGTTCGCTAGTCATGACGGTGCTTCTAAACTCAATTCCAATCATAAAAAATGGTGTGGCTACCACAGGACTTTTTTTATAAGTACGTATGTGTGTTCCAAAATGTGTATAGGAAAGTTGTTCCAAAGTGACTTTTAAATTCTGTATCTTCTTAACAAAATGAAGCTCTGGGTTAAAGTGATACTTCCTGTCCTAATTTTGAAATTTTTTTTTAAACAGAAATTATCCCAAACAAATGCAGTTCACGTAATAAATCTCTATAGAATGTATAATTTTAGAAATATCTGCAAAACACTACTTTTATTTATAAGAGCAAGAACTTACTTCCGGTCCGAATTTTGAAATTTTCTATATGTATACAAAAGTGATGGTATCAGAAGACTTCAAAATATGAACATTTGCAAAAATATCTAGGTCGAAAATAAAGTAAAATGAGGTATGGACACTACACGGTTTTCTTATGCATATTGCTGTAACCTTTGCTTTATTAAAATAAAATATGATAATAGTATGAAAATATGCTTTGACTCTTATTTCTCAGTTTAATTCTCAGGGCTCAAGTTATTTTGTTGATTTAAGATAGCTAAACGAAAGACAGCATTTCTTTATATTCTGGGTTCTGTATAATGTAGTATTTACTTTCCTTGCCTTCCTTAAAGTTGATTTGTTTGCTCTCTCCTTATCTCTCTTTTGGGACAGGTAAGTATGAATAAAGGATGGATTTCAATAATACTTATATTTATTTATAACTTTAAATTTATAAGAATATACGGTTATTTAAACCTATTAATATAATACTTATATTTCATTTATATAACTTATTTATTCTTTAAATACAAACATCTTGCAATCTTTTATTCCTTTTAAAGTTTTCTGAACATTGTTATCGATGTGTTTGTTTGTTTGATTATTTCTTTATATGTACTCGAGTCTATCCTTTTGTTTAAAATTTTTATTCCTGTAAGCCTAATTATTTGATATTCTCCATTGCTTCACCTAGTCCAAGATTCGCACGTCGGAATTCGGTCAAGCAATAGCAGAATTTATTAAATGTTTGATCAACAATTTGTATTTGTTACGATAGAGACTGAATTGTTTATATTTTCCATTGAGTCACCTGGTCCAAGATTCGCACGTCGGATTTCGGTCAAACAATAGCAGAATTTATTTTTATTAAATGTTTAAAAAGCAATTTGTATTTGTTGTGATCTTTGAGCACACATAAATGATTGTATTTGTTTATTCATAGCAAGATTACAAGAGAGTTTTATTATATTATGCTTGTACTCACTCCGTTTGATTATACATCCGCTCGAATTCCTCTAGAAAATCACTCGATTCCATTTTGTAAATAGTTTTCTAACTCGCCTATTTCTCTATGGTTGATTCACTTCTGCTCCGGCTTTTCCTCCGAAAAAGGTTTTTTATTGACCAGGAATAATTGTTTTCGCGCTTTGTAATCCTTTTGGAGCGATTTCCACTTTTGAATCTTTAAGCGTTGTTCCCCCACTACACTGTATTTAAACGTATCTATTTTCAATTATCTTCCCATGCGAATACTCTTGAAAGCGTTTTTTGCTTTTGAAGATTAATCGCTTCTTTTTCTTCTTTTTGTTAGTCGGGATCCCTTGGAGAACTCCTCGATTTCACTGCGTTGCCTCCTTTTATAGGCAAAACAAAATGAAAAACGCTAACTTTTGTTTTATATTCAAATTGTTTTCATATTTTTGTTTGAATTTCCTTTTACTGCTCTCTCTGTGACGGTTTTGGTAACTATACGGTAAATTTTGTTTTTAATCGTTGATCGCTGCCATTTTGAAATTTTGACATTGTTTACATCCTATGCTCTCGCCTACAAATCAATATTGGTCGATTTTATCAATTGGTAAGTACTTTCTTTATTCTTATTTCTAAAATTATTGTGTATTCTTATTTATATATTTTGTTATCGCCAGCTTGCGTTGTATTTGTATATATTTTCATTACTTTCCTTATTGTTCTTAATATATATTCTTTGGTTCTTAATTAATCTAATTCTGATGTTTCTCTTCTTATTTTTAGGTATGGGTAATATTGGAAATACGTCGCATATCACCCTTATCCTTTTGGTTTTCTTTGGATCGTTCATTTCCTTTGGGTGTTCCTGCCCTTTTTCTTCGCTGAGGTCGTTGGCAGTACCGGATCGAGGGGGGGTCAAAAGGGGGCAATTGCCCCGGGCGGCATCTCCGGAGGGCGGCAAAATGGAATTTATTACTGCATTACCTATAGAGTGAAGATAGCTACAAGGGCGGGGTGCTGACTTGTCCCCCTTAAGAAATTTACTAGATCCGGCACTGGGTCGTTGAACCATTCTCTTGTGTTTGGTGAATTCCTTAGATCTGTTAACCTTTAATCGAGAATTATTGGTGTAAGTCTTTTTTAATTTATGTCGTATTATACTTTGACTGATATCGTATTTGTTTTAGCTTGAAGTTTCCTGGAATGTATTCGTGTGAAGAAGAAACAGACAAATTGTATAGCTCAACGTGCATTTAGTGATATTTTATTCAAAAGATACAAGTGAAACGTGCATTTTGACACATAAAGTTTTATTTAATAGTGATACTGATTACAATAGTGATTGATTCCTATTTCTTTGGTTATTCTCTATGGAACCTGGTATCGCCTTTCTTGTGCATCTGTACCGCCTGCAAGTGATTCACTCTCCTGACAGAACCGTCCCTTAACATTACCCGTTCCCTATTTTTTATATTTAAAGTTTTTCCCTTCTTAATTTGGGGGTTTCTCATTAAGTATTTGTAGTGCTATGTGCACTGCGCCTTTGTAATCGGGTTCCGCTTTTTCATATTGAAAATATATGTCAGGGGTTTCCTGCCTGGAATCGAAAACTAAATTGTTATTTGTTGGAAATGGTGTGTGTATGCAACCCACGTTTCATGAATGTTCATAGTGTTGCATATTCGCATTTCTGTCAGGGGTCAATTATTTTTGTGTATTTTTGGTTACTATTATTCTTTTGGCTATTTTATGTCTATTTAAATGAAATATAAAATTAAGATTAATGTACTCCTTATGTATCTAATTGTTTATCAAATAAATTATCCTAAAATACGTTTGTGTCTTGTTTATTTGTGCTTATTCTTTTAAAATATTGATTAAATATCTACCTATATCTAATATTTTTATTTTTGTATATTTTGTTATTTTTAAAATTTAAAATACCACAGCAATATGTGTGTTCCGAAACGTGAATACAGTAGTCTTTTCAAATTAAGTTTTATATTCTGTAGCTTCTTAATAAAATAAACCTCCGTGTGAAATTAGTTTCCAATCCGAATTTATTTTTTTTCTCATAGAGAAATTAACCAAAATTCAGCTTTAAGTACATACTTTTAGTCTCTTAATAAATCTATAGAATGCATAAATTGGAGCAGAATTTGTAAAAACTGCCCTTCGATAAGAGTAGATGTGTTACTTCCGGTCCGAATTGTGACATTTCTTGTACAAACAAATTTATCCATTTGGGGTCTAAATACTTTAGTATTCCAGATAGGTTGCTATAGAATGGATAATTTGCAAGATATTTGCAAAACACTATTTTTTGCTAAGACAGATCAACCTACTCGGTAGGAATTTCGTAAACTATTTTTATAGACTCTCTAAAATCCACTGTTTAGTACTTTTGTTTTCTTTAATAATTTGTCTATACTTAGTAGTATACGATATATTAGTAATATTTTTTTACTGAAGTAGAATGTAGAATAAAACAAATATCAAAATGTATTAAAAGACATTTTGTCAAATAAGCTCATACCTACAGAAACATAAAACTGGCGATAATTACTGCTTTAACAATAAATCATTATTAACAGTATTGTTATTTTATATTGTTTGCGTTTATATTTTATTTGCTAGACAGTGATACAGATCAGTAAGTTCTTTGAAGGTTCTTAGATACATGCATTTCGTTTTCTAATAACAATTCAGTCTCGTAATATCTAGTATTATCAAACATGTGGTATAAAGTCAAGGGAGGCTATTGTAACATTTACTTAATCCAAAAGAGAAGTGCGGTGTGTAAAATATCTCGTAAATAGTAATGGCAATCCAAGAAGAATTAATCAGGATCTTAAGGATTAAATCAAGTTTAAGTTTTTAATAACTCCATTCGAATATGACTTTAATTATAATGTAATGGCCTACATAGGTAGCTACTGCAGCAAAAATATCTTAGACATATTAAAACACGATCAGTAAGTGATAATTATCAGCATTTTATAAATTGTTACTGTAAAACTTTAGATAGCCATTGACAATGAATAAAGTGACAAAGAAATACAATAAATAATAATATTAATAATCCATGCAATTTAGTTGTTGGTGTTTGTATTTCACAGAACATTGAGATTGGAAGCGATTCAGTTTTTCGCCTGTGGTACGACTTAAATGAATTTATACAGTGAGTTTCCTATTTTCTTACTTGTATGAAATTCTTAATAAGATCACAAGAATTATAGTATATTCGATTTAAATTTGTAAAAATGTCTTACAGGATGGCGCAGGGGAATGGGAAATTTTGAACGTTACAGTTGTCAGCACTGTAGAGCCGGCAGTTGTTCGTAACGTCGCACAATTGTTGTGAACGCATTGCCATTTAGTAATCATGGATCGTTGGACTGGTGCGGAACGTGCAGTAGCTGTGAGAGCGTTTTATAAAAATGGTGATAGTGCGACTGCCGCGCAGAAAATATTTCGACAGCGTTACCAGCTTGGACGTCATGGACGTGTCCCATCTGCGCATGCGATTACAACGTGGGTGTGTAATTTTGAAGAAACAGGATCTGCCTTGAAAAAGAAAGCTCCAGGTGGCATTCGAACGGTACGTACCCCAGAGAACATTGAAGCTGTTAGAGCTGCAATCGAGAGAAGTCCTCGCCGCTCCGTTCGACAGCATGCATCTACGCTAGGGATTAAGCGACGAAGCTTACAAAGAATACTGCACGAATTACATTTCCATCCCTATAAGTTGCAGATTGTGCAACAATTACATGAACGAGACCCAGCGTCACGTATGGAGTTTAGTAGGCAGATATTGGCTAAAATTAACGAGGACGCGAATTTCATTGGAAATATATGGATATCAGACGAAGCACATTTCCACCTAAACGGTATCGTAAACAAACAGAATTTTCGTTATTGGGCCCAGGACAATCCTTGTGAGTTACACCAGCGACCACTACATAGCGACAAGGTAACAATATGGTGTGCTGTATCATGTCATGGTGTTATCGGCCCTTATTTTTTTACAAGTGAGATGGTAGTGCAGCGACAGTAACATCCGCTCGATATGTTGAAATACTTCAAACTTTCTTTACACCGAGACTGTACGAGCTTAATCTTAACATCGAAAACATGTGGTTCCAGCAAGACGGAGCCACGTCACACACTGCTCGACATTCGATGGCAGCAGTTCGTCAATTGTTTGGAAGACGCATTATTTCACGTAACGGTTAGATTGAATGGCCTGCGAGATCCCCTGATCTTAGTGTGTGCGAGTTCTTCCTGTGGAGGTATCTTAAAGGCAAAGTGTACCGTACACGTCCTGCAACAATCCATGAACTGAAGGAGAACATTCAACAAGAAATCACTGCCATTCCCCAAGATTTGCTACACCGCGCATTCCAGAGTTTTCATAACAGGCTGTTAGAGTGTGAACGCCGAATGGGAGGACATATTTCCGATGTCATCTTTAAAAAGTAAAGAGACACTTTTGAACATTTTGATTGTAAAAACATAAATGGCATGCTGCATACATGCACTTTCGTTAATAAATTACTAGTTTTATGAATTTATTCCTGGACATGACGTTATTTCAAAATATCCCGTTCCCCTGCGCCACCCTGTTTGTATTTAAAATAACATTTCTATATATTTGATATTGTATTTGCTATTTACAATTTTTATTCTCAAATGATTCGGAAATACATAATCACGATTTTTAGCTTAAAATTGGAAAGATTTTAATATTTGTTAGGTGATGTAGAGAAAACCGTTTTTGCATTTTAATGAGCAAAACTGCAGAGTTGAAGCAACGCAGCTTTGGTCGCTAATATTAACGCTCTGAAGTTGGTTCAGTACACTTTTTGCGAGATTAGCAGAAATGATATAGCGTTATTATGAATATGCCGAACCATCTATTTGTTTATATAAGCTTTGTTCGTAGAGAAATCACAGACTAATCAGAGCCAATCAGATGTTGTAAAATCAGTCAAAGACAAGTTTCGTATCGCCGCTGACTAGTTTGTGAATCCTCTACGAACGAAGCTATAGTTAGACTTATATCTGTTAGACGAATACACACAAACTTATTATAATGAAGATGCTGTAATTATTATCAATAATGCACAATGTTATCATTGTAAAGTTGGAAAGGTGCCAACAAGAAATGCGGAATTGGTCAGTGTTGAAGAAAATATTGTTCCCTCTTGAAGTGTGTACACATCTTTTCTTAAGCAAATTATAAAACACAAATAAAACAATTATTATTAATGCAATACTAAATTGTAATAAAGCTAAAGTGGTAAAAAGTACATAAATACTAATAGAGTTAAGATTCGCTAACCATATTTCGTAGAGAAATCACAGACTAATCAGAGCCAATCAGATGTTGTAAAATCAGTCAAAGACAAGTTTCGTATCGCCGCTGACTAGTTTGTGATTCCTCTACGAACGAAGCTATAGTTAGACTTATATCTGTTAGACGAATACACACAAACTTATTATAATGAAGATGCTGTAATTATTATCAATAATGCACAATGTTATCATTGTAAAGTTGGAAAGGTGCCAACAAGAAATGCGGAATTGGTCAGTGTTGAAGAAAATATTGTTCCCTCTTGAAGTGTGTACACATCTTTTCTTAAGCAAATTATAAAACACAAATCAAACAATTATTATTAATGCAATACTAAATTGTAATAAAGCTAAAGTGGTAAAAAGTACATAAATACTAATAGAGTTAAGATTCGCTAACCATATTTGGCATATGCAACAGGTAATACAAAAAGACACGGAATAGCAACCATATATAGTTAGCAGTAGTAATCATCGAACAGTGAAACGGTCAGCAACATGCTTTCGCTATCTTAATAATTTAAGAAAACAATTAAAATTTGGATAGTGTGCTAATGTCAAGGTTTTCTTTCAATTTAGGGCGTAACGGTCAAGTCCCACCGAAGCACGCCATAAAAACATGAATTGAAAACATCGAAGGGGTTCTGGTGCGAATAATAAACCTACAGGACAACTGAGAGATGTTTGTATTTCACAGAATATTGAGGATGGACGCGATTCAATTTAACGGGGTCCATAATGTTCAGTCCGTAAGCAAGCGGCTGCCATCATGTTGATCACAGAGAATTTTTGTCATGTTGTTTATCATTATTTAAACCGTCATCCACACATGTTGGAGATCGTACAAAAGCTTAGGAGAACGATCACCAGTTGTGATTACAATATTGTCAATTAATTATAACGACAATAAATAAGGACAATGACTTTATATGCATGTTCCATGTTGTGTATGTCAGATGAACAGATGTGCAGAACTGTCATTATTATATAGTGTAGAGTCTGCAACTGAAATGAACTCCATAAACGCTCTAACGCAGAAGCAAAGTGGATGTTATTTTTTCACACTGGTCCTTCGACCTCTTCGCACTTTACATTTTCCAAAATAAAAAGCGGATCATAATGATTGTCACTTTGGGTCGGTGTGTTGAGATGAGACAAACTTTTAATGCACCTTCATTGACTAGTTTCCCGCAACTCTATGAATAAACCTACAGGACAACTGAGAGATGTTTGTATTTCACAGAATATTGAGGATGGACGCGATTCAATTTAACGGGGTCCATAATGTTCAGTCCGTAAGCAAGCGGCTGCCATCATGTTGATCACAGAGAATTTTTGTCATGTTGTTTATCATTATTTAAACCGTCATCCACACATGTTGGAGATCGTACAAAAGCTTAGGAGAACGATCACCAGTTGTGATTACAATATTGTCAATTAATTATAACGACAATAAATAAGGACAATGACTTTATATGCATGTTCCATGTTGTGTATGTCAGATGAACAGATGTGCAGAACTGTCATTATTATATAGTGTAGAGTCTGCAACTTTAATGAACTCCATAAACGCTCTAACGCAGAAGCAAAGTGGATGTTATTTTTTCACACTGGTCCTTCGACCTCTTCGCACTTTACATTTTCCAAAATAAAAAGCGGATCATAATGATTGTCACTTTGGGTCGGTGTGTTGAGATGAGACAAACTTTTAATGCACCTTCATTGACTAGTTTCCCGCAACTCTATGAATTCGGTCTCAACACGATGGTGCGATATTGCCCACTACAAGGCAATCAGGGGCAGCTGTGCGGGAATTAATCGGTAAACATGAATGTCAGGGTTCGGTGACACTCCCTGATACAAGATTAGCGAATTTATCCGTTCATGATTTTTTATTGTGGAACTACTATAAGGTTGAGTATACACAACTCGGTCAAGCACACCGGATAATCTTCAGACGCTGAGAATTTTGATACTATAATATTCAATTTCTAATAATACCTTTGTTTTGTTGGATTTATTATGTAGTTTTTCCAAAGTAATCTGACATGACCTCTCTACGTACATACTACAGTTTTTAATGTGTACCCAATGGACACCGGGAATCTCCAGGATTGTTTGTAGAGTATTGGTTTACTCAAAAGATGACTGTGACAAGTCTAACGGTGGGAGAGAAATATCCCTAGCACGAGTACCTGGGGTTTTGCTTAGACTAGTGAGATTTTAAGACAATTAAATCGAAATCTTTCAAGTGATCTTATGACAATATTTTTACTTGAACAATTAAAACAGTAAGATAAATTTACTAAAAAAATCAACAAGTATAACTGGAACAAACTACTACATAATTAATTTATCATATACTTGAAGAGTATGCACAACTATTAAATGAAATGCACTGCCTAATATTGTTCGCCTCTACTTATTAATTCGTACTCGAAACCAAATGTGTTGTATGGCATTTTTTAGCAATTGGGCGTGTCAATGGTTTGTAAGCAGATGAGAGGTATCTGGATATCAGAATATTGAGGTAGCCTTCCGTAGAATCAAAGAATTCATTGTCAAAATAAAATGTCAAAGTCAACGCAACCGTAAGCTTTGCGTATTGTCTTTGGTAGAACCGACATCAATTTGTTACTTTATCATCATAGTGTTCGTTGTGAAGTGTTGTTATGACATAAAATCTGCAAACTCATTGTAAGTTATCTTCCCAACGTGTAGAACTGTGTTTTTAATAACTAACTATGTAATAAATTTTTCAGTAATTGTTTACACATTAATACATTATCTTACCGAATTACACTCGAGCTTCCTTTTTATTTTCGAATAAATTTTCCATTTTCAAACTCAAATTTAGTTGCTAAATGGTAACTGAACTCCACAAATTGCCTCCTCGATAAAACGACCCGTCCTTTGACCTCGTCGTTTTATCAGACAATTTATTTCGTACAGTCACCCAGCAACAACAATTTTCTTTAAAAACTGAAAAATTTTCCTGAAAAAGAAAGCTCTCGTGTAATTACAAGAGAAAATTTTTGACCCCGAGATTTTTTCAGATGTACAAGTCCCCTGATACCGAAAAAGTGGTTTTTAGAAAGTATACATCTCTCTCTATTTCTTCAGTGTGTGTGACCACGATAGTGGTCAAACGTCTAAAGCTATCGATGTTAAACTTTATATTTGCGAGTATAATAATAATTAAGATCTGATTAGATTTTCAGTAAAATCGGTAGAGTGGAAGTAGTAGTTTACTTCATAGAATAAATCGAGTTTTACCAATATTTTGTTAACCACTATATTTAAACAAATTTATAAGGAATTCATATATATGCAAAAGTGAATCTGAGAAAATTTTATTAAAGGAGTTTTTGAAATTCTACAAGAATCACATCTTTTGCTCTTATCGAAAATTCGTTTTTTGCAAATATCTCGCAAGTCATGCTATCTCTATGCAGATACATTATGAGTATAGAAGCATTTAAAGCTTGATTTTCAATGCTTTTTGTATAAAAAAATTTTAAAATTTGGACCAGAATTAAGACTTTTTCTCTTATCAAAAAATTGCTATTCGATAAGAGAAAAAGTAATGTAAATTATGCATTCTATATAGATTTATGAAGAGTGCAAAAGTATTTAGAACTAGGTTTGGAATATTTTTTATTTATTAAGAGAATAGAATTTTGAATAATCTTTGTATAAAAACTTTTTCAAAATTCCGACCTGACGTAACTTACACGTTTATTTTTATAAGATAATAGTATATTACATATTAAGGTTGAGAAGATGACTATTATTGCCCGAGTGGCGAGATTAATTTAAGCCATAAGGGCAATAATTGTCTTCTCAACCGTAGTATGTATACTATTTTTTGTACCAGTAGTATAATTGGATCTGAAACCTAAATAATTATGAATAAATTTACTTATACAGTGTGTAAATAAAGTAAGGAATAATATTCATAATTTGTTTATTATTGCTGTTTGGGAGAAAAGTTCGAACAGGTCAATTTTATTTTGTTCCTCCGGATTTTATGGATGTCAATTTTTTTTCTTTGGTTTACTACTCTGGGACCTATGTCATCGACTTCTTTTTCAAATGGAACCTCCTTATTTTTTTGCTAGAAATAAAAAGTATATTTTTTTTCTGAATTCAGCAATACCGCATATGTGGTATTTAAAATTAGTAGTTTTAGAGATACGGAGGATCATAGGTATTAAAATGACAACAATAATTAAACTTGAAAATCAAAAGAGCAAATAGCAATAATTTATTATTATTAATTTTACATTAATAAATGTTCAAATTGCCGCCCATTTGTTTCTTGGCAATGATAAAGTCGGAGTTGAAATTCTTCCAAAACATTATCTCTCATTTCTTGGTCGACATTTCTACACCTGACATGTCAGTTGTCATTATTAACACGCTTAATACTTTAAAAATACTAATTTTAAATACCACATATGGGGTATTGCTGAATTCAGAAAAAAATATACTTTTTATTTCTAGCAAAAAAATAAGGAGGTTCCATTTGAAAAAGAAGTCAATGACATCATAGGTCCCAGAGTAATAAACGAAAGTAAAAAAATTGATATCCATAAAATCCGGAGGAACAAAATAAAATTAATCTGTGCGAGCTTTTCTTCCAAACAGCGATAATAAACAAAATATGATATTATTCCTTACTTTATTTACACACTGTATATGTAAGAATGCCCTTGTAATAAAGCTTCATTTAAACAAATAAGTAGGCTATATTTTGATGTTGACAAATAAGTTTTAACATAAATGCTGAAACTAAAAGCCAAGTATTTATTAGATTATTTTTCATTCCATTTATAATGTCTGAAGAGTTTAGATGTACACCACCTGAAATGCGCGAGATTGCAGAACAGACAGTTGAGAACTTGCTTGCGCATAAATCTAAACATGAAAACACATACAGAATTTAAAAAATGGTGTATTTCCATAAAATCCGGAGGAACAAAACAAAATTGACCTGTCCGAGCTTTTCTCCCAAACAGCGATAATAAACAAAATATGAATATTATTCCTTACTTTATTTACACACTGTATATGTAAGAATGCCCATGTAATAAAACTTCATTTAAACAAATAAGTAGGCTATATTTTGATGTTGATAAATAAGTTTTGACATAAATGCTGAAACTAAAAGCCCCAATAAAAACACATTTACTTTGTTGTATCACTATATTAAACAAATGGTGTGACCGCGGTTTCGACCAACATGGCCATTAACGAACACAGTGTTGAATGAGACACAAAACTATGTTAAACTTAGTGTAAGGCAGTAATTATAAAGTAGAGGGGAAATAAATGGGATAATACACAATACATTTATTTCCCCTCTACTTTATAATTACTGCCTTACACTAAGTTTAACATAGTTTTGTGTCTCATTCAACACTGTGTTCGTTAATGGCCATGTTGGTCGAAACCGCGGTCACACCATTTGTTTAATATAGTGATACAACAAAGTAAATGTGTTTTTATTGTTTTAATATGGATTATCACAAAGTAACGGCTTACAGCATTAATTATTTAAAAGCCCCAAGTATTTATTAGATTATTTTTCATTCCATTTATAATGTCTGAAGACTTTAGATGTACACCACCTGAAATGCGAGAGATCGCAGAACAGGCAATTGAGAACTTGCCTCCGCATAAATCTAAACATGAAAACATATACAGAATTTCAAAAATAGTGTATTTTCAAAAATACAGTAGTAATTTCTGAAAACGTACTTCTGACTTATTTTCAAGAATATTCAAAAAATAAAAAAGCCTCGACTTTATGGGCGCATTATTCAATGTTGAAAGCTACACTTGGCCTAAGAGGATATTAACATATCAAAATATTTTAAATTAGTTGCCTTTTTAAAAAGAAAATTATAATCCCAAAAAATCATTAGTATTTACTCAAGAAGAAATTATAAAATTCCTTACTGAGGCACCCGACACATGTTACATTGCAACTAAGGTAGTATGTTTATATATTAATACCTTGAAATTATTGACAATTTATAACCCTGTAGATTGCTCTTGTAATTGGTGTTGCTGGTGCATGCCGAAGTGATGAGCTGTGTAATTTATTAACTTCTGGTGTCATCATGAAAGATGATTTAATTATTATTCACATCCGCAATAGCAAAAATTGTTCGTCTCGAAAGTTTGTAATAATGGAGCCACTTTAATTAAATAATTAAAAGCTATTTAAAAATTAGACAAATTCTAGATATAGCACAATTCTTTATTAGTGTACGTAATGGTAAATGTACTAGACAAAACATTGGACATAACATAGTAGGACAGATGCCAAAAAAAATACCCTTCCGTAGAACCTCGGCTATACTTTTGGCTATCAATGGTGGTAATATCCTTAAGTTAAAACAACATGGTGGTTCGAAATCTTCTACTGTAGCTGAAGGTTATATCGAAGATTCCGTAGTAAATAGAAAAAATATAGCATGTATGTTACAAGGTTTACATACATCTACTTACGCAACCACACCTGCAATAAATACAGGAATTTTCGATATGAATCAAATTCCATCAACATCAGCAGTACAATCAGGATCTATTTCCACTGAAGATATCGTAAATACTTATGGAATTAATTCAAATGATAATACTGTCATTAATGTGCCTACAGATCTGCACAATACTGGTTTTTCAAATAATTGCTCCATCAATAAATTTGACATGCCATAATTGCACTATTAACTTTTATAAATAAATTAAATAATTCTTTACATCTGCAATAATTAAGTGTTACATTGTTTCCATATTATACTATTATACATATTGTTAACCGAAAATACAGCTATTTATTTTACCTTAGAGGTCGAGCATTTATAAGTTTTAGATTTTAGGTATGATTTATGGCATAAATCGACGATGATATGCGGATATAGGAATGTGAAACTGGCCAAAAACTACAATGAATTTTAACGGTTCACAACTTGACATACTACTGCGATTGCATGGTTGTGGCATTCGCTTTATTTGTTGTCATTATTCACCTAGGTCAATAATATGCTCATTATTTACCTGTTATTACTTCTGGTGGGGAAATGACATTTCATGGCATTTTATTATGTGTAAAAATGCTATGATTTTTTACTACTGGTACAAAAAAGTATTTAAAACTTAATCTAGAACAACTCTTATATAATTTGAAAAGCACACGCTTAAGAAATTAGTGTGGTGGCTACACCTCACTTTTTACGCTCCCATATGAAGGTAGGTTTGCATACCCTTATGTATTTATCAACAATTTCTCTGTTTCACTTTTTAAAGTGTCGAATTAAAAATTTAAATTATTAAATTCATGGCCAATCACTTGTTATATTTCTTTCATGTTTTTATATGAATATTGATTAAAACTTAGATAATAAATAACATTGTGTTTATAGTCTTAACAATTTACATAATATAAATTCATTAACAGATTAAAGTTAAATGTAAATTTATTGATAATTAAATGTTAATAAAAATTTAATTATTACTCTCAGAGTAAATAATATCCCCACCACAACATAACTATGCTTTATTTGTCTTAAACGAAATATTTGTATTTTAAAATTTCACTCAAAATTTTAATTAATTGCTATGTTTTATAAGAACTAAAACTTTCACCAAATTTGTCTGAAAGGGAAACTGGTAAAAATCGCGTACACTTGCCTACTTGTGTGTATACGTACATTACACCTGTACGTATGTAGCGGCATATCGCTACTTTCTACTCTCAATAGTTTATTGATTATTTCGTTAACTACTAATGGTTACTACACAAATATTTAGAGAAATTATTTCTCTAAATTCGTTTTTCCAACATTAATTTAGCATACTTTTCGTCTATTACAAGATATGCACCATGAGTCTTCAAGTAAATCTAGATTAGAAAATGTAGAGTATGTTTTCATTCAAAGGTTCAGAGACTGAGATTTTGAGTTCGCTGGGAAGGCTATTAATTCTACATTTAAATGAAGAATATTAACAGTGGTAAAACCATTGCAGTTCAACTGAGACTCTATATTGACAAAAAAACTTTTTTGGCACTAATAAATTTCACGGAATCAAGAATTTAAGAGTATAATCATGATCATGGATTACATACATCTTGCTAAGTTTTTTGATATTCAGAAGAGCAAACATACATGAAAGCCAAAAAACAAAAGCATTATCTAGTTTATACAAAGGAAAAGAAGAAATATTTATTAATAAGACAACAGTTTCTTGATTTTGATATTTGTGATTCGTTTATTATTATAAAAACGGTTATTATCATCTTACATATTTATGTTACTATATTAGTATTTTTTTTTACTAAAGTTCATAAAATATTATTTTGCAATGCTAATTTTATTTGTCTCAGATACACCAGACTTTAATTGTTATAAATTAAATTTTGTATACGGTTAATGACGTATATCAATATAGAAAAAAATACACACACAAATATGGAAAATATTCCATTTCAAAATTTGTCTATGCCCAGACAACATTCTCTGGAGACGTTTTTTTGTCCTCTCATGTCTCTCATGTTTCTAAGAAATCGAAGAATGAAGTTCAACATGAGGGTCTTGATTTGTATATGATAATTAACAATAAACATACATTTAGTGTATTTATGTTGCAGTGTAATAATTAATATTAAATGCAAAACTTTACTGTTTAAAGATAAGTTTTTATTACAATAGGTAAGATATACACATAGGTATTATGTAGAACCGTCAGTATTGGTTTAATTAATAGACGATAGAGTGATAAACATAAGAATGATCATTTCGGATAGAATATTGACACCAATAATTCTAATAATAATAATAGTAATGTTATTTTGCAAACACACACAAATAATATATATACAGCAAGAGCGCGCGAGGTATGATCACCCGATGATATACGTAAACTCGCATCTAAACGTGGTCCGATAATACATATTAGAGTTACGGCACAACATACTAGGTTTGTTTTTCTTTCGCTAAGAACGATTCCAGAACAGTTCACGTCATGCGCAGAAATATGTTAAGTATTCGGGTTTCCGGAACTGTTCTGGAACTAAAAATTTCGTGTTTTGGTTTCTGATTGTCAGTTCTGGAACCGTTCTAGAACTGTAGAACTAATTCGGGATAAAGGCATCGAATCGTTCGGAACCGTTCCCAGACCGTTCCGAACGGTGTACTATGACGCATACAGTTCTGCGCAGTAACAGAACTGTGTTAGAACCGTTCGTAATATTAAACCCGAACAACCTACTAGCATTGCCTGCTCATATTCGAACTCATAGTGATCTAATTATTTTTTCGCAGATTGACAAAAAGAACAAATTAAATTTTCTCTTTAAGTGATGACGATTGCTTAGATAACTAAGTCGATAATAACGCGAAGATTGTAATACTTATAACGTAATTATGATTATCCTTATGAAATTAAATAATAATGTAGTTGTGTAAAAAGTTATAGCAGTACAACTAGGTTTTAGAATGAAATAAAAACAACCCGCCTGAAACATCTGCAGAATAAACTAAGATGTCTAGAGAAAAATAAATAAATAGAAATTTCATGGTAAAAAAAACTATAAATAAGTATAACAGAAATACCATAAAATAACACAAAAACCTACATGCATTCCTCTTTGCAGCCAGTACGCAACTGATCTAAATATCTATATCTGGCGAACACAGCTGGCGGAGATCAATTTTCCGAATATACGTCCGAAGAATATCGACTGGTATCGGGTGATCATACCCCGCGCGCTCAAGCTGTATATATTTCTTCGAATATTTTCGCGGTCGTTTGTTGAAGCGTTGTTTTTCGGGATATTTCGCCGCGTTTGGATGATTTTGCGCTGATAAGGACATATTTCTTCCTGACGTTTCGGTGACATCACTTTCACCTTCTTCTTGAATTTGTATTTCTATTGCCGTGGTAGTGGAGGGGCGAGTGTGACTTCTTGTGATTGGCCCGCTGATTGCAGTGTTGTCCCTCTCTGTTGTTACCACGCACTTTGGGGTGTTTCCCAAGGGGCCGGCGGAGACTCTTTGGGGTGGTAGTAGCAAATTAAAACAGGATTCACATTTACACAAGGAAAGCATATATCTTTTATTTATCAACACACAAACAAACAACAAACTATAACATCCTCGTACACCTGGCATGGTTGCCATATAACATCCGTCCCTTGTTAGATGGTTGGACGTTTAATCAAACACATACGGATGTTGTGATGTGCTTTAATTCGTAGTCGTCATATTATATGGTACATATTATATTAATTACATTGCTATACACTATACACTATATATACTTAATTATTTAATACCTAGTACTGCATAATGAATACTGAATACTGACTACTGCATCATACTGGATACTACCTGAATACTAACTGCCTAATGTTCCTAAGATTACTCTTTTATATTAACTATATTATATTAACCTAATTCAGTGAAGGATTGTTTATGTAACAACAAGTAGTTTGTGTATGTACAGTTTTGTGCAATAAATTGGCGTACACTTAATATACGCTTATGTAAATATGACTTTTGTTTGAATACCTGTCATGTATGACAAATTGAATTGACGCTATAATTCCATTTGTCAACTTAACTTAAGCCATTTTCACAATGGCAAAATAATGTCAAAATTAGCAATAAGACGTGTACGCCAATTTATTGCACAAAACTGTACATAGACCTTGTCTAGATACCGAGACCCTGTGTGATGACCTTCTATTAATTTTGTAATATTACTTGTTCTACATACCTTACATCTCCTTCCTGAAGAAAAACAAAAATTTTTTCTAATAAATAAATTTTTTTTTTATAGTCTAAAATTTTTACAAACTTAAATACTCTAATTAAAGTAAGACAATTACTTATATCCTATAAATAATACAGTTTACTTAAAATATAAAAATACAGAATTTATTCTATCTTAAATGTCTATTACACTTGATCTTATGTACTATCATATTTCTTTAATTATTTCAGTATATCTTGTAGGAATCACTGTATATAGGTTCTAATTTTAGATCTGTTTCGTTATTTTACAATTATTTTACCATTTATTTTTTGACAAATGCAAACTTTCTTTATAGATTAGTATATTTTGATGTTACATATCAATACAATTTTAAGTCATTTTAATCCCCTTTATTGGATGACATATTTATATTTATACACTGTAATAAAATAATATTGATTTAAAAAAATATTTACAACTTTTCTTTTTGTGAATGATGTAGTTACATCGATTGTCAGCGGTTTCATGTAGCGTCCCACATGCTTATACCGTTGACATTCGTTACATTCTTTTTTTCACAAATCGCCTAAATAACTAAATTTTTTCAAAAATATTGTTTCTTATATTGGAAATAATAGATATTTCATAATGTATATTACGAGATCTTTACTAATTCTTGGATATTGTGGGATATTAGTTCCTCATTATTTGAGCATATAAATTACATATACACATTTGGTGCATTTCATGAGAGTAGCTAGCTCTCTGGACATTACAAGTAGGTTAGCTAGCGACGCACTTACTGCTGGTTCGCTGCTATAGTATCCTCTTGACTATTTATTTGTCCAATGGAAGTAGTTTTTGAAAAAACTTACTATAATCCATGTTATTTATTTCATATTATTCATGCAACAATCTCAACAAGTCCCCTAAGGCTAAGTGCCGATCGATTAGTTTGCTTAATAGAAATTATTTTATTTTCCCAAAAATGGGCAACGTATTGCACACATTTAATAAATTATCCACTTTATAGTATCTTATAGTAATTGGTATGGTGTTTAAGATCTGTATATTCCTTTATATTACATTAATAATTCCCGTATTTTAATAGTATACATTTTATATAGTTTTATTATTTACTATGTTTATAAAAATTGTTTACTATCATAATTATTCAGTGTATACATTTCTGCAATATTTAAAAACAATTTTGTCTTGTTTGTAAATTCTTTTTCTATATTTACTATAACGAGTATTGTTGACTATTGTCTTTACATTGACCGATTATTCGAATTTCGCTTAGTATGCTTTTCACTTTAATGTATACACTTGTTTACTTGACGTATTGACATTGAATTTAATATACGTTTGCTTTTAATGAACTTGATTTTAATATTTACCTACAAATCGAGTAACGAAAAAATTGAAAAGAAACCTATATACTATTGATTCTACATTTTACATTTTAGAGATATTTTAATATGTATAAGTATTAGTTTCATATTGTATGTCCATTTATATATATTTTGCAGTACACTAACCTTTATTTAACGTTTTTCTTTTGATATTTTACTGCCATCAGCTTCTTCTTGTTTTTTCCGCGCTTCATTAAGTCAGCTGTATGGTGAGACATCTTTTTTGGCTGTGTTGAGCCCATACTGCTAGACATGCACGTGCTTCTGGTATTATACGCACACAATATGGATGTCCTCTTGTCCAGTTTTCCTTGTTGCCATCGGGCTGCCAGAAGGTCCAATGTTCGCGCGGCAGGATCGCCATATGTATATCCTGGCAGGGTCGCCATATAACATCCTCGTACACCTGGCATGGTTGCCATATAATATCCGTCCCTTGTTAGATGGTTGGACGTTTAATCAAACACATACGGATGCTGTGATGTGCTTTAATTCGTAGTGGTCATATTATATGGTATATATTATATTAATTACATTGCTATACACAATACACTATATATACTTAATTGCTTAATACCTAGTACTACATAATGAATACTGAATACTGACTACTGCATCATACTGGATACTAACTGAATACTAACTGCCTAATGTTCCTAAGATTACTCTTTTATATTAACTATACAATATTAACCTAATTTAGTGAAGGATTGTTTATGTAGCAACAAGTAGGTTGTGTATGTACATAGACCTTCTCTAGATACCGAGACCCTGTGTGATGACCTTCTATTAATTTTGTAATATTACTTGTTCTACATACGTTACAAAATAAACTAACAAATAAGGACAATAATAATAAACAATAGGTTAACAAACAGTGTGTGTATCGGCACTCAGGGGCAGAGAGAGTTTGTGCACATTCACACACACAGTAAGTACTTACGCGTACTGAGCGTCCTGTCGCGGCCCTAAGTCACACGGCCTGGCACAGCCTCACTTTGTCACACAGGCCTAGGTTAGCCTCGAGACGACGGGCCGGCGTTGGCCTCAAAACGCTGGACCTGGGTTGGCCTTGAAACGCACGGACCTGGATTGGCCCCGAGACGACGGGCCTGGGCTGGCCTCGAGACGCTGGACCTGGGTTGGTCTCGAAACGACGGACCTGGATTGGCCTCGAGACGACTGGGCCTGGATTGGTCTCGAAACGACGGACCTGGATTGGCCTCGAGACGACTGGGCCTGGGTTGGTCTTGAGACGATGGACCCGGGTTGGTCTCGAGACGACGGACCTGGATTGGTCGTTGGGTCGTTGGTGGTCGATGAACGTTGGGCCGAAGATCGTTAGGGCCTTGTTGGCCGATGAACGTTGAGTAGTTGAAGATTCTTGTAGTTTGTTGGAGCTTCTTGTTTTCTTCTTAAGAATTCGTAGAAGGAATCGATCGAATTGTTCCTCCAGCGTCTCTGTGTTCAAATTTATATCCGTCCAGATTACATGCGGCACATACGAGGAGCCTTTCTATTGGCTGTTGCTGATGTCAGCAGTTTATTGATTCGCGTGCACACGGCCCCACACTACCACGCACAACACTTACTAGTTTTTCATTCGTTCTTGCTGATGTCACTATCACGGGATTGGTTCGCGCGCGGCACCATCTCCCCACTCGTGCACTCATTGGTGCGTGCGCTATTGGTCTTACGTCGCACATGTACGTATATGGCGTCTGGGGTTCACACGCACGATAGCATGGGCCTGGAACCTTCTGCGAGACAACGTCGTATGCATGTATTGGGAGGGGCCAGTGGTAACAAACGCCAACCCCTGAGAAAGACGTTGTCTCACATGATGTTCCAGGTCTGAACTCACTTAGTGTCACTAACACTGTTGGTGGCTGCGTCCGGGTATTGGCTTCGGTTCATAATCCGGGGGTGGGGCTGGTCCTGGGTCCTCCTGTGGCCGAGGGGGTGGTCTGGCGTTGGCTTTTGTCCATTGGCCCCCAGGTCGTTCTACCTAGATGGCGGTCGTTCCGGCCACTTCCCTGACTGGATAGGGACCTGTCCATTTTGGGCCAAAAGGTCTTCCAGGTGGTAGATAAGATTTGACCATGACCAGGTCTTCAGGGGCAATTTGAAGCGGCATTGGGGCGGCAGGCTGTGCATAGCGGCGCTGACGATATCGCTGCTCATTCTCGTGAATTCTACGGGTGCGTTGGGGTCTCGGTTCGGCGTTTTCTGGTAGTGGGTCCCTCCATTCGCCGGGTCTTCGTAGTTCGTGTCCGAAGAGGGCGTAGGCCGGGGAGCACCCCGAGGCGGCATTTCTTCGGGATCGTAAATTGAATAGGACTTGATCTGGCTTTTCGTCCCAGCGCTCCAGCGTATTTGCCTCCATTTGGAGCCGAAGTCCCTTCTTGAGCTCTTGGTTTCTCCGCTCCACTGGGTTTGCCCGTGGATGATAAATCGGGGTAGTCCAATGCATGCATTGTCAACGGCGCAGTGCAGCGTCCCAGGCGACGGAGGTGAATTGGGGACCATTATCCGTGATGATAGCCATTGGGTAGCCGAAGCGCTGGAACACTTCCTCCAGGCATTCTGTTACGACGTAGGTGGAGGTATGGGGGACTGCTTTAGCTTCTACCCATCGTGAGTGTATGTCCATAATTACAACCCCAAACTGGTTACCCCTTCTAGATTTTGTGAGGGGACCCACTATATCAACGGACACGACCTCGAAAAGTTGTGGTGGTGCATGTGGCCGAAGTGCGGCCCTGGTTTGTATAGGTCCTCTCTTGAAAGCATTGCATAGCCTGCAGCCCCGTACGTATTCTATTATATCGGCCCTTACCCCGGGCCAGTGAAATCTCTGTGTTATTGTACGATACGTTTCCTCTGCCCCACGATGTCCAGCTGTGGGATCATCATGATATTGGTATAATATTCGATCCCGTGTGGCTTGTGGGACCAATATTGGTTGGTGGGCACCAACTTTGTATCGTACAAATCCCTGTGTGTAGACGAACTCAGGGTGTGGTTCAGCTCCGGTTTGGCGGAGCTGTGCAGTCTGGGTCCTTGATGGCTGGATCTGTTTGCTGCGCATCCTGCAGGACGTGAAATAGAGGCTCCTCCTCCTGCATCATGCACACCATTTCTTCTGATTCCAGTGGCCCCGATAGTGGTGCTGTTGGGACTAATCTATCCATATCCTCCATTTCCGGCGGTGTCGCCTCATCGGTTGGGTGACGCGAGAGGGCGTCCGGTAATTCATTCAGTCGGCCCGGGATGTGCTCGACTTTATAATTGAATTCCTGTAGGAGCAGTGACCAACGCGTAACTTGGATTTGGAATCTTTGAAGTTGTTTAACCAAGTTAGTGCCTTGCTATCTGTTCGTAGTGTAAAGGACCGGTCTTCTAATTACGGCCGGTAACGGCGGATGGCCCAGATCAGGGCAAGGCATTCTTGTTTATTGATGTGATACCGTCTTTCGGTTTTGTTAAACCGCATGCTGGCATAGTTAATGATCCTGCGCAGACCGTGCTCTTCTTGATACAACACCGCTGTCGCCCCCAAAGCGCTAGCATCCGTCTGCAGTATGAACGGATATTGACAGTAGGGACGATGCACGAAGAGGGGCCTGGAAATTGCGGCTTTAATGGCCAGAAACGCTTCTTCTGCTGGTTTGGTCCACTTATATGCCGTTTCGGTGGACAACAAATCCGTTAAGGGAGCCATGATTTCGGAAGAGTTCGGTACATAATCTCGTAGCCAATTCATTAATCCGAGGAAGTGATGTAATGCCTTTAGGGTCCGTGGAGCTTCCGCCTTCTGGATGGCCTCAATATGCGCCGTTTGGGCCTTATTGCCTTCGTTAGTGACCACATGGCCCAGATAGTCCAACTGCTGGTTGGCGAAACGGCATTTCTGTAGGTTTAATTTGAGGCCATGTTGCTGGACCCTCTCCAGGACCAATCGCGGATGGCGGAAGTGTTCTTCGATGGTGTCGGAATAAATAATAATGTCGTCCAAATAGGCGATTGTGAATTCTTGGAGATACCCCACCAAAATGTCCTGCACCATTAATTTTTTGAATGTGGTGGGGGCTCCTTTTAACCCGACGGGCGCCTGGCGGATGGCGGCTAGCGAAACTAGCCGGTTGCTTGGGGCAATCCCTATTATAATGTCGTTCCGGGCAGAACCAGCATCTTGGAAGCGACCTTTCGGTCTTTTTCTTGGTTGGTGTAGCTTGTTCGACTTCTTTCTTCGTTAGTTGTGGTTTGTTTTTGAACTTGTCATAAATAGTAGACCATTTTTCGCAGGCCAATTGCAGTTGGTCTATTGTCTGTGGTTCTGTTGCGAGATCTGGACACAATATTGTTGTGTTATTTGCGTCACGATATGGTTAACTAATTCGGCCTCAGGCCACTGGGGATTTAGTCTTAAACACAGGCGTCTCATGCGAGTGATGAAGGTATCTAGTGGACGTTGTGAATCATTTTTCAAAAATATTGGTTATAAACTTCGACAAGTGACTCTGAACACAGGAATAATAGGACGTCATAGACAGCCATCTTTATGTATTCTAGAAATACCAAATAAATATATTATATATATATATGTATATGGTTATGTTTTATGAGTGATTTGTAGATATCATCAATGTAATCTAATGTTTGAAGTTTTTCTATCATATACATAAATGGATTTCTTTTTAGTAGTTTGTATACGGTATGATCACACAACATTTGCAGCATGTTATTGGTATACATCCTGGCTATAAAGATGGTCACATTACTTATTATTAATATACCTGATGTTCTGTACGCTTTACCAAGAGGTTTGTTCTGTATGGACATGTTAAGGTAGCCAGCGATACCGTAAGTTATATTAGCTATGTAGCACCAATGATGAATTCTATCCGTATTCTGTGTAATGGCAATTGTGTCATGAAATTGACTATGAAGGACGATATTTTGGTTTATGGCTGAGTGCTAATGTGATGTCTCTCTAGTGTGATGTCTATTTGTAATTTGAAATTTTTGATTTCATTCCTTTTAGAATAGTATTAATTAAGAATCTTTAAATGAATTGCATGTTTACTAAATCCAGATCTGTAAGTATTTTACAATGATTTTATGTTTAAAACACCAACAGAATTATTTTTTAAAAACTGACATAATGCAAAATCTTTTTTGTATAATTTTATTTGATGAATTAGCATAGGGAGGTTAATATCCATTTACTTACGTTCCTAATTAGAATAGATAGGTTATATAGATTATAATGAAGAATAGCATGTATGTATGCATTTATGTGCAGATCTAAATTTCATTGCTTACTATTTTATTTTTTTTATACATATTTTATTATTAATATTTTTTTATAGTTGTAATTTACTTTAATGGGTTTTGTTCTATGTTACGTATTGCTAATTTGAATGTTCGTTGGCTGCCTCGACACTTTGACGAATATATGAACTTTTTATTTGGGTCGAGGATGAATGTTATTGGTTTGGCGAATGGTTAAAATCTAGTATCCCTTCAAATTCTGTCAGTATTGGGGTTTTTGCTTTGGTTAGGAGGGACAGATGGAGTAGATGTGGAGGTGTTTGTTTCTGTATAAGATAAAATTAGTGTCTGCTGTCTAACACAAGTTAAACAGTTGGGATATTACTTAACATTCGTACACAGCCTAGTATTAGGGGTAACTTATCTGCCACCCTGAACAAATATTATTGATTTTTAAAGTAAGAATCATCGATTGCTACATGATTGCCAATGGTACGGGACTTCTTCTGTATTGGGGACTCCAATGTAGATTTGTTACAACATAATTGTACAATACTAAAATATTTATTTTCTTTCTAAGTGATTTGGTCTTCTTCAACTTAATGACTTACTTACTCGTGTTACTGAAAGGGTTGATTTGATTATTACCACTGAGAATAATCTTGTTGCCAATTGTGGTTCTAGTAACGTTAACATTGCTGATCATTAATTTACTTCTATTTGAAGATGTTCGTAGCAATGACCAGAAAATTTTCTTCTCGAAAGTTTCTTAAATCCTTCATATCGTAGTTTTAAAATCAATGATATCGATGAAAAACTTGTCTTTCTTAATAACACTTAATAAATTTACTAGATTTTTAAGCGCCTTTATGAAATATATTAATAATTTTAAATTTATGTATCTTGGTCCAACAATTCCTACTCGTTCCTGATGCCACTTCGGGATGAGATCTTCAAATTGTTTAAGGCTAAAAACTCTACGAAATCGACTTACTACAAATCGCAAAAAATCTTCCCATCTCTTTGTGTTCGTCTATTGTAACCAGTCAAAAACAATATTTTATTATGTTCCATGTTTCGTTTTTCATGACATACGTATATAAAATTGTTATGTTAGTCTTGATATTAACAAGAAAAATATTTAGAAAAATATGCTCAAAAGTTATTATGAAATAGTCTTCCGAGACGTCTTTGTAATGCACATCTATTAAACAAGCACTATTTCTTGATTGAAATGGAGATTATATCGCAGCCCATGAATGTCACGGGTTACTTATTTCCATTTCCGCTCAAAAATGATATATGTAAAGCATAGTGTCATTTCACGCTTCGCTATCAAAACATATCTTTTCTTTAACATATAATAATAATAATAAACTTTATTGCTGTAGATCATAAATGATATAAGCATTGTCATGCGGATCAAGATTACAGATACAGAAACACAAAAAACATAAAATATATATATATATAAAAGGAATTATCGCGGATACATGAAACCAATGCGTCAGAAACACGTGTCTACGGTTGCTCTACAGCGGAATTTACCCAATAATTTTCTTTTTCCTGTATATATATATATATATATACAAACAGTGTTCGCAACACATCAATGATATAACAATTATACTATAAACACTTCAACAAGTTAACCAGCATGAGTCGCGAAGACCACTCAATCACCACCCCAACTACAAGTTAAATAGCCTCAGATCTGGTAACTGACAGTGTAACAAAATATGAACATTACACACAATAATAGCATATGTAGAGTTGCAACAAAAAGTTTCGAGGATTTCCCAACCATATAATTGATAGGGAAGGTATAACTGGCCGACTGTGATAATTTTCACGCTCCAGCGTATCTAAAAAATAAGGAAGGATTATATTAAATGTTTTTATAATATGCTTGAATTATAATCTGTGTAAGAGAAATATATTTAAAAGAGATTACATATTTTAAATTACATAATATAAGTAATATCACATCACAGTGTATCCATGAAAGAAACTAACATTGAACAAAAGTAATCAAAAGCAAAGTTAAGAAAAAAATATTAAATGTGTAAAAGTTTTTGTAGTTTTGCCTTGGCGTCTATCAAATAAGTCTATTTCTTTTTACAGTAGCGTGCCTTAGTTCTGTTATGTTCCATAGATCTGGTGTACGGTAAAAAGTAACAAATAATTCCACAATAGTAAGCACACTTGTTTTTCCTTTTTCTTTCTATAGTAATATAGAAAAAATAATTATTTGATTGATTTACAATCCAACTTTATCAATAGTATTAATAATTATCTTAAAAATCACTTAAATTTGTTGTATGTATTCGAAAATTGATAGAATGTCTATTGCTTTATATTATGATTGTATTTTAGAGTATAATAATCCTCAGAATCTGATTAGATTTTCAGTGAAATCGCTAGACTGATAGTAGTTCATTAATACTATAGCTATATCACCTAGAGAAAACTGTAAATATTTCTTGTAGTAAAGTGTCGTCCTCTGATATCTTTCAAATGGATTAATATCCATGAATGAAACTGATCAGCCAATGAAATATTCGCAACCCCACTCTCACAATTTAATCCGGAAGTTTATAAAAAATGTAAATATATTTTGATATTTTCTATTAAATTTTACATAAGAGTATATTTTGTTTGATTTGCTTTTCACATCGTTTGCCCTTGAATTACATATCAACATCACCTATATAGCTATTAATATGATAAAGTAGCTTTAAGTAAATATTTTATTGAAGAATCGTAGGATTACTATTTTTTTCCCTTATAATACTCACAATTACCCTTTTATAACATAATTACAAAAAATGACATACGAAAGGCTTTTTAAAAAACGTATTCATGTTTTTTAAAGAAATAAATCTAAACAAGGAAACGGTATTAAAAAGCCTGCATTTTTATTAAATACCCACATGAAATGTCAGTCTGTTTCGGGTACAGAGTTTGGGTTATTCTCATTTTTTTTCTATGTTCAACAGGTATGTCTAAAACAGTCTTCTATATATTTCGTATGACTAAATATATTATGTAAAAGAAGAAAACGTAATTAAAAGCTATCCGAACCACAACATTTATTAAGTTGCTTTGCATGGTTTTATCAACTTGACTGGTTTATGTGAGGCATTCAAACCAGTAATGTTGTACGTTTTACAAAGAAAATGCATTATAAACACCACATTATTTTAAGGTTTTGGTATCTTCAGAATTTAGACATTTAAATGGTTCACAGCCAATCGTTTATCACTTAACCAAGATAATTGTAACACAGTTTACTTTACTAGTAAACATAGATCAAACATATATTCAACGAATTGAAAATTTCTTGATATTAGACTAGACACAAGATTAACATGGAAGCCGCAGATAGATGAATTAATCAAACACTTGTCTTCTGCTACTTATGCAATTAGACGTATCAGATTTATAACTGATAGTCTACTGGAATAACGACATACTATGGACTATCAAATCTCATATCAACAATGTTTAACCAATATGGGGTAAGTAGGCCTATTCAGAAAAGGAGTTTATCCTGCAGAAGAAGACTGTTCGAGCAATTGTCTGTGTTTCACAAACTATCCACTGCAAACCTCTCTTCAGAGAGCTTATGATAAGTCTATTAGCCTAGACATATATTCTGCAACAACTAAGGAGGGCTTTGAAAAAGCTGTCACACCTGATGACTATGGGTGAGATTAGAGAAGTCTCCACCCCTCATAACCATTTGCTGCACATCCCGCATTACATAGGACAAAAGCCATTTCAGTACAACATCGTCAGTGGTAATTATTTAACAAAATCAAAGTTATGTGTAGACATCTTTCTACTTTCGTATCTAAAGAGAAAATAAAGGACATTCTCCTTCAAGAAGCATTTTACAATGTCAATGATATAAATTAGCCCTTTGATTACCTGTGTTGACGTTATCATCACATTTTTGCTTGAATGTGCTATTGTGTAAACTGTATGTAAATCTTATTATTGATATAATAAATTTATTATTATTATAGAAACACTATCCTTCTTACTGCAGGAATGTTATAATTAATCCTGCTTTTACACCCACAATACCTCATCTCATCAGGGAAGTCGCAGCAACTTTCATTATACATTTACATTCTTGGTAATTATTAATATAGTAAGTACTGCCTACACGTGGTCTGTATATGGACGTTTCTTCAATTTGTATTTACCTGCGATTTTAAAAATTGCTTTCAATAATAGTAATTCGTAATAATTGAAGTTACGTTGGGGTTATCAAACAAAACTAGTTGTATTTCTACTACTTACTACTTACTACTTAATTTTTCTTTCACCCACGTTTAATTGCAATTGTTTGAAATCTTTATGGATTTTATTATCATAATCATAGAAGTAAGGTATATCACTTCGTAAAAGCTAATTAGATACACACTTAAATGTACTCAGCTTTGACATTACTTATTTTATTATGGTTCTAGTTATTTTTATTTTATCCAAGCCTGAATTGTAACAACAACTGCCATGATGCAAGCCTGGATGAATAATCATCAATTATTGTTGAGGATAGTACATACCCAACAAGTTATACAAACAAACTAATTCCTAACCAAGCAAAGATTTTATTAAAGGTTAGTACGTTGAACCTTTTTCTGCTTGTACTGCAATATTATTGTCAATTATAAGATAAAATATATAAGAAAAATGACATTTCTTCGTTCCATCGTCTTGCAATATGTATTTCAGAATAACATTTAACATCCACAATCACATCAATTATTTTTGGAATTTAAAAAATTAGAGTCAGTAGACTTATCATATCCCTTAATTCAAAATATTTTAAGATATTTAAATCCAAAGCAAAACGCCTATAAAATTGTAACAAACACGATTGGTGTAATTGGATAATTGCGTCACTTCCTTGAAGCTCCCATTGGCTTCTCTTTACTACTACGAGAAGACTGCTTTTACTATAACAAATTTTGCGGGAGAAATTCATGAATGGGCACATCCTACTGCCCAACCCCTCGGTTGGCTACCTACCCGAACTAACCTTCAGTTGCTTATCTATAGTATACATAATCAAAGGTAGTAGTTAACTTTAGCTGTGTTTCAGCGAAAAACCATTCTTTACTAATGTCTCGTGAATTTAGACCAATTTACAAAAAGTACTCAAAAGCGAAGTTGAGTAAATTTATTAGAAGTGCAAAAGTATTTTTGAGCTGGATTTGGAACAATTTTTTTGTAAAAAAATCGGAGCGCACATAAGTACAAAAAAAGTTGTGTGTTGACCGCACCTCATTTTCCTAATAGGTAATACTTCAAAAACTGCTAATTAGAAAATATTTTGTATTAGACTTTACAATAATATTGCAACACAAGTTCAAATTGTTTTTGTCATCATTTATCATATTATAATTAAAAAGCTTCGACATCCAAATTAATATGATGACCCCGAGAAGTCACACTTGTGCAAACATAAAATTTAATACACATATGTGGAATATAGTTGCTTGTATATGTCAGATATAATTCAATAATTTATAATATTTTTATATGTAAATATAATCTATCTATATTTCTATATATTCTGTTAAAATTCAGAGAAAAGTGTTCAGAATAATCTGGAAATTACTATAATTAACAGGGTATACCTTCCATATCCCTGGTCGGGAGACTCGTGAGAACGGGAGACATGTCAAAACTTATTTTATCAGGGCATCGTTCTGTAAAAGCATTTTTCTATTTACAAGTCACATCGACAGAGTTCAATTTTGTTGGCTTTTACTTGGACTGTGGTACTGAATGGAAACTATCCTGAAATGTATTACATCACTTGTCACTACTGCGTCAATCTTATTATGTAAATAAATACACGGAAATTTTCGGTGTTTGGTATATTTCATATGCCCTCTTGATATCTCCAGGACATTAGAATTTCTTTTTTTTAGAAATCATTACTACCTGTAAAAACTGTTCTTGTTGTTCATTTTATTTTTATAGTTGTTAGGCGTATATGATATTTTATTATTTAATTTTCTTGCATGTTTTTGTGAGATAATTGTACATATATAGTTTTAATATCTACCAAATATAAAGAAAAACACATTTATTTTGTTAGTCATTTTTGTTGTTTTGTGTTTCATAATATGTTATCTAAAATTCTCTTTAATTAATATTTATTACTATGCGTCAGATGAAGCATATCTGTACACATATGAATATACTTACGTATGTATGTAAATATATTCAGATATCTTAATATGGTTCATGTAAAAATAAAGCAACAATTGTTTGTACACTATAAATTTTATCATTTAAATTAATGTGATGTAAGTATATCTACAATCTCGTGACAACCAAAGTAAAAAATAACTTATTTTTCTATTTATTGCATCTTTTAATAATTGTGTAATATGTATTATGTAGGTTCTTGTACAATTCCAATAAAACTGACACGCATTGGAAAATCTAAATTGTTTTATACATATATGGAATTGCTTTAATTATTTTTGGACTATTTAAAGACCATTTACGCATATATTTTCACACAGATCGAAACGTGAATTTTCAAATTTGAATCTATTCAGGCATAAGTACCTGCCTTTCTTTAAATAGAATAGCATTTATTAGGTTATCAAAAAAGTTATTTATTGTATACTTCCATTAATTCACAGTACCAGGAAGTGATAAGATTATGTTCACTATCAAAACAGTAGAGAATTAATTCAATTCAATCAATACTGAGCAATTCTTAATAAAATAATAACCTTTTCACTTACTATTCTTATGTATAAAAATACATATGTACATTCAATCATTAAGCGTAAAGTATGGATTCGTTTCTTAGCTTTTGACTGAAAAAAATAAAATTTTATTCAAAGTTGATACTCATGAAAAACAATAATAGTTATATTTCATTATGTTTAAGTTAAATCCAGAACCTATGCGTATAACTTAATTATTGAATGTTGAATGTGTTTTCTACGTCTAGAGAAATTTCAATACTGAATTCAAGTTTAGTACATTTCGTATTTTATATCATAGCAGTGGCTCACATTCCCTTCCTTCGAGCGTACAATTTATACCTAAAAAAATTTTCCTTTCGGATTTTACTAATTTCAATTTTATGTTTGATATGAGTTTGGACGACATAATCTGTTTCTTTAATTAGGTATCACATTATAAATTTGTTTCATTTGTATGCTTCCCAGAAACGGTCAGATTAAGTAAACCTAAAAACATCTGTCTTACAATAAACAATAAATTCATTCAAAATCTGCATAACCTCGTAAATGCGAGATATAAAAGAACCAAGTCTTCAATTAATTAGGATTACCAGAGAGTAAATATGTTTTAATGGGTTGGATGTTCCCAATAAAAAAAAGCCATATTTTGTAGATTTGTACTGTCGGCGTGATAACCGGCTTTGCATCCAATGAAACACGCACGAGTCCATTTCTTTCAAGTTGTATTGTCGATTTTAACAAAGCATTTATAACAACGTTGCCGTGTTGAATTCTGACGATAAAACTATCGTAATTCTTTTTAGTTTTGTTATACAACGCCTTTGATACTATCTCACCTGGTCTGAGTCGGCAAGGTGTACTTCTAGGTTCCATCTTGGAACTCTATTTCCAGCTACACAAACCTTATGCAGAGGTATACTAGTTATTGTAACTATTGCAACTATAGTATAGTTACAATAGTTACAATAACTAGTATTCTCTTCATCCAGAAGACGTCAAGCGTTTGCGAAATAAATTCCATTTTAAGCATGCCGTCAGCAGCCAAATCTATTAGATTTTCTTTCATCTTCGCTGGCAGATCAGCCAGTTGTACTGCCATATCTATAAAAGGATGTATTATCCATCTATACCCGCTGTCAGCATGAGAGTTCAGTTCTGGAAAGTAACTGAATAGTTTCTCTTGCAAATTTTGCAAGCTCTGCACCATGCAAGGTATGTGAGAACTTACTACCAATTGGCCCATTGCAATTTCTTCGACAATCTCCTGAACGCAAGGGAAAGACTCATACATCATGTTTTGTAAAGACGTTTACCATAAACGACATTTTGCAAGGAATCCCCTGATTTTATCCTTTGCGGTTAGAATGTTTTCTTCTCTCCCTTGAAGGCTCTTATTTAAAATATTTAGGTGGTTGAAAAGATCAGCGAGAAATGCTAATTTTAATAGCCAAACAGGGTCACAAAAATAAATCACATATTCAGATTTAGCTTCTTGTAGGTATACTAACAATTCAGCTTTTAATTCCAGAACTCGTGTCAATACTTTTCCTTTGGATAACCACCTGACTTCTGTGTGATAAAGGAGATTTTGATGGAGCGAACCCATGTCTTCACAAATGATTCTAAACAGTCGAGTTTGCAAGGATTTACCTTTAATAGAGTTCAGAACTTTGATCACATCTTTAAGCACATCATTTAAGTCAGGAGATAAAACCTTGGATGCCAGAGCTTGTCGATGAAGAAAGCAGTGTATCCATGTAACATTTGGCATTATTGATTTTAATTTCGCAACAAGCCCGCTTTTATTGCCAGCCATAGCTTTAGTGCCATCGCTACAGATGGCGGTGCATTTTGTCCAATCGATCTCGTAGTCTCGAGTGTTTTCTAAAAACAGGTCATACACTGACCAGTAGTGTTCGCAGAAAGTGATTTGCAAAATAAAATGTGTTCTATGATGCCTTCATCTGCTACAAAGCGCACAAATACGACAAATTGCGCACAATCTGTAACATCAGTAGATTCGTCAAACTGCAAAGCCAAATGTGGGCTTTTTTTTAACTTTTCGACTATTTGTTCTCGAATATCACCGGCCATATCGTCTATTCTGCGTTTGATACTATTATCTGAGAGTGGTATACTTTTTAGCTTGTCTGCCTCTTGCTTACTTATCATAATTTCCACTATATCCATGACTGCTGGTAAAATTAGATTCTCGGCAACTGTATGCGACTTCCCAGTTTTAGCGACTCGGTATGCGACTCGGTAGCTGGCTAATAACGCTTTCTCGTTGACACTGGGTACCTAAAATTAGATTAATGTTACATCATGCAAGCTTTAATTTTATTTAAAAAAAACCACTACGACAAAAATTTTAGTCGACATAACTCGTATATGAATTCACGGAAATTGTTTTTAATGTCACCTATCCTATGACACTCGAACTGTTACTACTACGAATTCAACAATGTCTCATTTGTTGAAATCGGTTAAGGCGTTTGACCTGAACGGTGACATAAGTGAATATGGATATCCAGATACATACATACAGACAGGCCAAACGTGAGTACGCGCAAAGGGAGCGTAGTCGGGAAAAAACAAATGAATAATCAAGAAGATAATATTATTTTCTATCAACAAAAGAGTAATGACAATACTATTTTATTACCTGCATCATAGTAGTTTGCTGTTGGTTAAGGGTTTTCAGTTTTCGTTCAAAGAAATCCAAATGTTTATCAGCATCCTTTGAATGTTTAGTTGAGAGATGACGTTTAAGCTTTGATGGTTTCATGCTCTCACGTGATAATACTTCGCCACATATTAGTGATTACACATTGAGGGTTATTATTCATGACAGTAAAACCAAATTTCAAGTAAATGTGGTCATAAAGTCTATTTTTTTCCGGTTTAGATACACTTCCGCCACTGCCACTTGTACCAGATGTGGAGGGCGGCACAGATCTTTTGATAAACTTCTCCATTTTAGGTTCACTCGGAACAAAGCGCAAAGACAATTTTTATAATCACTTTCGTACTCGCTGGCGTACTTCCACTCGCAAAAACCAAAACAGCATACAGCGCGCAGTCGCGCGGCTAGCTTGGCCGAGAGTAAACACACATAACTTCACGTGCTAATTTACCAAATTCTGATTGAAGATTTTGTTTATGCTGTTTGTTCGCCAGAACAGAATGTGCCCGCCCGCTCGCCACATTGTTACCGTTCTAGGGGGTCGCCAGAATTTTTTTACTTAAAAAGGGGTCGCGTATTCAATAAGGTTGAAAACACTAGAATATTTTCGCATATGATTGGCTCATTGTATAATTTACTCCAGGAATGTTAAAATCTACTAGCTCGTCGGCATTCAGTTATATTCTATTCTTTTCTGTGTTATTATTATAATTGTTATTGGTATTATCATTATTATTTTTTGTGTTCACGTTTATATGTTCAAGTTGTCAATCTTGCAGTAGCGTTTTTTCTCCGTCTCATTGATATGCATTTTTTATTCTATTTATATTTTTTGGGAAAGCACATAAATTAGCCTATATTTTAATGAAACGTTGTTACATATAAGTACAACATTTAAGAGTTAAGTGGAAGAGCAGAGCTCTGCTTATACTGTGCACCTGACTTACCCCTTATGATTTCATCCCTTTTTTTTTGTTTTATATTTATAATTTCCTTATAATTTGTGTAATAAGTTGTGTTGTATTGGAAAAGAGAAATTAAGTTAATTTAATTATATTCAAGTTTGCTGACAACAGTAGGTATATTCAAGCTGTATAAAATGTTGGTATTCATTAAATATGTAAATTAGGTAGTATTTATTTTTAAATATATATTTATTCTCTATTTTTAATAATTACGTAAGTTAATAGGTCTTATACCTATTTATATATTTATTCTAAATATAAATATAAGCAATATTAGTATTACTGTGTTTTTTGGGAAAAATAATTTTGATTTGACAAATTTGAAAAGAAATATTATTGATATTCGACATTTTTTTTACATAAACATCTTATATAAAATTAAGTAGCATAGGCAAATAACCAATACTGATATCAAACTGCATGTTTAGTAATTTCAATTTAGGTATTTCTTTAATTAAGGAAATGATTATTTTATTTAAGTTCACTATTGGTAAACTACAAAACAAATAAATAACCTGTTTGGTTGTAAAAAATATTAGATATATGTAGATATCATATGTTTGTCATTAAGATAATCTGTAATATTACATACAAATATTTCCTCTCATTTAAAGTGAATTAACATTACTAATAGTTGCGTTATAGCAAAGTATTTAAATAGCGGTTAGTGATTTTTCAAAATATTCAGTAGAATTCATTCACTAAGAAAATGTTAAACATGAAAGTGGTAAGAATACGTTTTTCTTTCAAATTTACTCTAATTGTTATTTTACTTTATTAGGTACTACTAGCCTATGTATTTATCGGTTTATTTGCGTATCTATTTGCAAGATCTTTACCGGAAACACAAGATGGTACACATGGAATTACAAATGAAAAACGTACATTCTCACTTGATGCCAACCTAAATGATGATGTTGAGAAAAGGCTTTATAGACAGAGAAGAAGTCCAAGCAAAAAGGGCAAAAAGGGAAAGGGAAGGACAGAGATAATATATGTGTATCCCGGGTAATATAAATTTGTAGAAAAGTGACTATAATTTGTAATCAGATTTTAAATATGTGTTTGATCGATTACTCATTACGAAAACATTCGAATCTTATTACTTCCAACAAAATCAATTTAAGACAAGTTTATTATACTTATAACGTGTTTTGTAACTATTATATGGCTTTTTAAGTTTTATACATTTTACAAAACCCGTATATGCATAAGGATAATATAAATTTCTTATTAAGATATTCTATGTACTATATAATAGAAGAAGTTAAAAAATTCGTATATTTACCTTTTTCTTTGTTTCCATTTAAGTATGTGCATTTTTTCCTCTTCATGTACTGTGCTTTTAGGTACTATTATCATCATGGACCATTTTAGTCATGAAGTAGTAATGTAGTAATGAGTTATAATACAACTTATGAACCACAAACAACAAATTCTGTATTACCAAACAAGTCTGTATATAATATGTTTATAGTCAATATTACTTAGTTAAATGTGAAATAAATGTAAAAATTATTATAAATAAATTTTTGTTATGTTAAGCAGATAAGAATTTCTTTAGACCAAATCTTATATATATATATATATATATATATATATACGTATTTTAGTTTTATATACTTTTATACTGGTGATAAATCTGTATAGAATTCATAATGTAGCAGATATTTGTCACAAAAACTTATTTTCAATAAGAGCCAAAAGTACTACTTCCGGTCCAAACTTTGAAAGGAAGGTATATAATATTTTTATATTTCCAGCAAGTCTGTACATAATGCATAATTTGGGCGATAATTGCAAGATTTTGTTTTTCGATAAGAGCAGAGCTTTTGAAAAAATTATTAAACTTAATTTTTCGTAATAATATGTTCATTTTTGAATATAGGGAATTAAACCTATATAATATTGACTAGAATTAAATTCGTTCGAAGATAAACATGTTTTAGTATAACTTGTAATGTGTTATAATTTCTAAAAGCGCTGGTCCCTTAAAAATAATATAATTTTAACATACTATGTTAAGAGGAAAATAAAGGTATTGCAATATTGATAACAAAAGAATAAATAATTATACGTTATTAAAATAGTATTTGATATATTATGCTTAATAACATTTTAAATGTATATAACCCATTTTTTTAAGAACGCTAAATAAATATAACTCTTAATGAATATGAGATAATTATTGATTTTTTCATATTAATTAATAGATAGGTGCAAGAAAAATTTATATTACTTTAAAAAATAAGAATATTTGTTGCAAAAATTACTATACTACTGTATGAGAACTGCAGAAGAAAACCTTATCAATGTAACTGAATAAAGTTCTTTAACTTTTAAAATCCATTTCACAACCTCTGGAGGTAAGAACTGTTTTACCCACAAATATATTCGTACTTCTATATACATATATTATCTATTAATAAAGGCCCTGAAGAACCAGCTGCAGGTGGAAATTTTACTAGTTGATCACAGCTGCGTAATGTAATATACCAGTTGCAGCTTTTATCCGAAAGCTTCTATTCAAATGCTTGCATATTCCTAATATTCCTTAAATAATATTTCTAGTATTAATACGAGCATTAACAAACTATTTAAACACTGTTACTGGGTTTATTTAACATTTACTTCACTTTTCACCAAAAATGTTAGACTAATTTTATTATAAAAGCACTATTAAAGTTGGCACTTTCCAATATTCTTGATGATTCTCAATTTGTATATAATTATACCTTATTTTTAAATAAATTTAAATAAAACACAAATTCTTAAAAAATGTGTCTAATTACAATTACAATTTGTTAAAAAACAATAGGTGATGAATTATAATAAATGCACAATAGTGTTTATACACATACATATTTCTTCAAAACAAATCTAAATTTGATGGTGTATGGAATAAAATTAATAACAGACTAAATCTATTACTAAAATGCATAATCCAACATACAAAAAAAAATTATTAAAACCAATAAAATTTACAAAATTTATGTTTGAAACCATGTAATGGCGATTTGTTTTGCCCAAAAACAGCTAACTGTCTCAATTGTACGTAGATGTCAATACCTCTTCTCGACAGTACATCTACTAGTTCTATATTATTATATCATTGGTTTCATTTAAAATTGTTTAGTTAGCTATTGATTTAAAATTCTTAATTAATTTTTGACTAGATAATTATAAATCCTGGTGTTTTTCAGGCACATAAAGTACAATTTAGTATATTTACCAATTTAAATTGGTATTACTTTTTATACTGCATTATAATAGCCAGAATTGTATCTATTATATTAGTTTTAATGGCCAAACGTTGGTCTTGTATTAATGCTTGATAGCCATAGAAGTTTCTACAAGTCAGGTTGTGAGTAATGTTAATGAAATTACGTTTTATTCAAATATTTATTTATTATAAAAATTAGTACTGTTATCCTGAGAATATCTAAGGAAACATTAAGTTGTTTAATCGAACACATTTTAGGCATCTCTTGTTAAAGTTTTATGGAGGTATCTTTTCAAGTTTTTTTGTTTTTTTTTAATACGTAATAATTACTTTCCAAACCGTTTTTTAACACTTTTGTTTACTCTGCATATTTACCTAAATCTACTAATTTTACCGATATTGGCAAATTAGTTATTTTCAAAAACATTAAAAGACACACTTTTGGAGTTAATGTGCATCCTTTAGAGATTTGACTAAACTTAGTATTTGGCGAAATATTAGCAAACCTTGGTTTGGTGATACATGTGACTGAAAATCTAATTAAAACTGGATAGGATGATCACACTCCTAAATACAAAGTTTGTATTTATCGATACATGCATATGACCTTTATCGAGCAAAGGCAGGTAGACATACACACAAACACAGAAATCACTTTTTCTTTATCAGCGGACTTCAAAACAACATCTATAAAAATCTCGAGGTTGAAAATGTTCATCATTATAATACATACAAAGAAGTCAGTAGCTTTAACTTGCCAGTTGTATTGTGTAGCATTAGATTCTTATAATCAGAAATACGTGGAGTTTATTAGATCGAATTGCGTGTGCATACATGTGCCTCAAATGCTGACACAGAGTTTGTTTTTGAGGATGTAAAATGTTCAAAATATCCTTTTTTTTCCTCAGCTTCAGTAAAACAGGTTAGATTGGTTCTGATGGATGAACATTATCTATATTAATTTAAAAACTTGAAATTGAAATTCAACCTGAGCATGATTAATGGCTTCGTGTCAAAAACCTCGGTTTTTGTTGTAGTCCTTTTTACTAGGATTTCTCTAGTTGTTTTTAATACAACAATAATGCTAAAATGTTTGTCTATTTTAAGCATGAGGATAAAATACTAAAGAAAAGGGTGTTCGATTGCCTGCTTTATTGAAGTTTAATTGAGAAGTTGACTCACCCGTATCTCTCCCATTTTATGCTTGTTTAGGATTGGGCACCAGAAAGTACAAGCACTTAAGCAACATGTTCTTTTACCATCTAATGCTTCAGCAAATGCTTGGTTAAGCTTGTTTGAGTTCTTTCAATTTTCCGCATGTGCAGATAACATTGCAGGCTTTCTAATCTTACTGATGTTGCATATATACATCCTCAAGGAGCAGTGTCCAGTTACCAAGATGTTTTCCATTTATATACATAATTAGGATAGCTAAGAACCTACCATCTAGCTACTGCACTGTTTATCAATATTTAACAGATTTGAGTCAGGGTAGAGTCCACAACAGTAATTATTACCGCCTGACTGCCAGTCATTACGTCAATTCTTTTTCTTTAGTGCGGCTGGTAGGTAACAGGGAACAGTCATTTTTGAAAACGGTGCATGCTTTTTTAAGTCTAGCAATATGCCTCTTCTATTACATACTCCACATATAAAAAAACAGTGATTGTGTGGTGATTGGGTTGAGATACATCCATAAAAGAGGCACACAAACGATATCGATCTGAACCAGCATTTACCCAAATGGGACTTTTTTGGCAAACATTACAAAAAGAACTACTTTATATTCTCAATGCACATATAGGCATTTACCAAAATTAGTACATATATTGTAATGTAAAGCGCAATACATTTTTTAAAAGACTTTTTCAGAAGACCAACCACACTTTTGCACTAGGTACGACAAAATTCTAGTTACTTAAGATATTTTATGGATAATGTATGTAAACGAGTATATTATATAGAGTAATGGTTTCATTGACTACTCATATCGTATGGTATTGTACTACGAATTACATACTACTACTATAATATATTCTACTACATGCAAATACTAACCTTAGTAAAATTAATTGCGAGGGATGCTGTTTTTCAATAGATTCGTTGATTTTAATAGATGTGAGGGATATTATTACTTCCCTTAAACCGACGGACAGCAGATATTTAAGTGTAAGTGGAATAATTTCTGTGTCTTTGCCTTTCATTGATGACGGCATTCAACACAGAAATGATTCCCGAGATTTTTTATTTAAATTAAATATATTAGCTTTTTCTGCTGATTATATATTAGAGAGCTTGTTATATATTAAGACCAGTCTCTCCGACTTTCAAATACACTATGATATTGATAGTTATAGTACAAGAAATAAAACAGAACTGTAACCTAAATTGTGTGGGCTAACATAAAGTTAAAAAATGGCACTACATTTTATAAAAATTTACCATCTCGCATTAAGTCACTGCTCATAAAGCAGTTTAAAACGACTATAATTTTCTTCTAATTGCAAAAGCCTTTTAATTTTGCAATGATTTTTGCCGTTTAAGAAAGGGAAAGGACTTTAATTTTGAGTTTTATGATTATTAGCAAATTGTCTTTGGCCATGTACATTGATTGTTTTGTTTATATATTTTATATACTTGTATAATTGATATTATGAGTTATGAAAGTGTACATGTAGATATATTACACCAATAAAGAATATTATATCTACTATTTAATTTTTCTTTGCCTATTATAAAATATAAAAAAATGTGCATCAGTGCAATGTAGATATTCACCCGATTAACCTGCTGTTACTTTAGGACACTTTCGGGAATATTATATTTATATTTATTGCCTTTATACATTACTTAATATAAAATGCAACATGCAAGGCAGATATCTTGCTAATATTTTATCATTAAAATTGGAATGCACAGGGAAATATTTTTTCCTACCCATCTCGTAGGACTAATACATAAAAACAGTGTTATAAATTTTATTAATAAATTATATTATTTTCTTAAATACATGTACTCAGTCCTTCTTTTATTGTCTTTACAATATGTATGAATATTTCTAGTTGCTTCCACGTTATATAATTATTACGTGCTGGTTACTTTTGCACAGTACTGTATACAAATTAATAGTTGATTTAAAAATATACAAGAACTTCGTCTTCATCAATAAAAATATTCCATTATTTTTAATATTTAGGATAAGCAATAAACGAAATATAAAAAACATATTATCTTCTCGGCGGGAATAACAATGATAATACATTAATATAAATACAGACTTCCACTAATGGATATCAGTTCGCTCTTGAATTGTATACAACCGCTATTCAGGATGGGCAAGGTATGATTCTTTTTATTTTAACTTACTATTATACTTGTAGATAGTTATTAGTATAGTACTAGTTTTTAGTTGTTAACTTATTTATTTTACTAGCTTTAAAATATATTGTCTTTTAGTTGGTATATATCTGTCTACTATTGTGCTTCGTAACAATAGCAACATGCAAGAAGAAGGATGAAGAGGTAGAAAAGCAATCTCCATACGACGTGCAATCGCCATTCGACATGCAGTCTCCATCCGATGGCCAATCTCCATACGACGTGCAATATCCGTACTTCAACCGCTTCGTACCGTCATACTACAAAGATCCTTCTTATTGGAAATACACGTATAATCCATTCTTCGCTGCTTCCGCAAATCCTATGTACCAACCTCCCGCAAATCCTATGTACCAACCTCCCGCAAATCCTATGTACCAACCTCCCTATTATGGAGAACCTCAATATTACGTATCCCCTTTTCTCAAAGATCCAACTCCGTGGAAAACTTGGTTTGACTGGAAATCTAAATTCTGGAATCCAATGGCTCCTCGTGTTGGTTCTGGATACAATCCTAATGAATACTAGGAATATTATATAATTTAATAGTTTTGTTAAACATTTTCGTTATGCAATAAATTTTGTGTTCTAAAGGTTTTGGTTTTGTTGTCTTAATTCTACTTGACTTATTAGAACTTAGATTATATGACTTTTATTGCAAATATTCTAAATCCACATTTCAAACAAGTGGGGATGTGAAAAAGTATCAATGCCAAATATAAACACATACTATTATTTTCATAATTGCAGATATTTTACATTAACATTTAAAAATCTGTTTAAATTGCATTAAATGAAATTGTGTTTTAATTAACGGTGTGGCTAAATGACCGCTGGCGGATTGACACCTATAAACTGAGAGTTCCCACGACCTGCGGAATCTTTACGATTGTAGTAACGTATGCGCCGACAAAGGAAGTGTTTTGTGCAGATACGGCGGAATGGGCATATTTGTTTTGTCAATTTCCGTCGGTCAGCTGTATGTTACCATATTAAATGAAAATTCCGCTATTAGCGTACGGTCACGATCATAACCTAGTTTTATTTATTAGTATACGTTTGAATCTGCATCTCCTAGAAAAAATGAAAATGCTAAAAGATTTTAGAGAAGTTTTTGAGTCTTATGGAGAATTTGTAGTAGCGTTAGATAATTATTTTATAAGGAATATGTGTCATTTTATAAACTAGATGCCAGAACTATATTAGGAGCTAAGAAAAAGACTAAACCGTATATTAATCCCACGTTAAAACACTACCATCTTAAGATGTCTGCATTAAAGGTAACAAAGTGTTCAAATGATTAGGAAACGGAAGAGAAACAATAGGTATGTCGATTACTGGCGGTTACACATTTACAACAGACCAAATTATTACACTTGTTACTTATTGAAAGAAAACTTTCCGAATGCAAATTTTTTAATATGCATTTTTCACGTTATGATGACTTTCAGTACTAGGTCAACGACGAACGGATTTAGATATTTTACAGGAAATGGTATATTTTCGTGACACGACCAAATACACTGCTTTATATGAAGAGTTGTTAAAGAATTGCCCACTCACCACTTTTGAATATTTTAACAAAAACTGGCATGATATTGATGAATGGTGGCTTGGACGAAAATTTCAACAAGCTAATTTCTTAAATACTACAAATAACAGACTTGATTCTCTGAATGCAAAAATAAAATCATTAGTTGAGAGATACAGTACGCTGTTTGATTTTATTGACGATTTCTTTAAGTTGATTATGCTTGTGAATGATGAGAGAGACCATGAATCTGCCAATTTAATTTCTAAGGAGAAAAGCGAGCACACTTCATAAATACTTCAGTGTTTTAACAAGTTATGCTTTTGAATTCGTAAAAAATCAGTTTTTCAAAAGAAGCAGCTCTAAATAAGAAACTACATCTGAATTGTGTAACTGTGGATCTCATACTTCAATGTTTTTGCCTTTTTGGCATATTTTGAAAAGAAGAAAATTAGCGATTATTTATATTAGATAATACATCACTCGATTAACAAGATCATGGTCTTGCGCAGTCTCTAGTAAGTAGTCATATTAGTAAAGTAATGGTCAGACCCCTAACTGGGAAAAACCGCCGACCTGCTCTCGCGTAGGGCATTGAACACTCGCAAAGGGAATTGAATCTTGCATAGGGCAATGAATCTGGAATACAGCATTGAATAGCAGACGGCACTGAACTCGCATACAGCAACGAAGTCGCATACAGCATTGAACTCGCATACGGCATTGAACTCTCATATGGCATTGAACGCATACGGCAATAGAAAACGCATACAGAATTGAATGAGTACTCATATTGTGAGAAAATCATAAGTTAAACTATCATCAGAAATTTAACAAAGCATGGTTATTGTTAAAATCATTAGGTATCCTAATTTCTAAACTTAGGTATAGTCCATTTGAAGATAATATGGAAAACTGACATGTAATAATATGTATGTAATAGAAGACCAGACAAATGCCAGTAATATAGTTACTACTGATAACATTGATAATTTAGAGAACATTTCAAATTCCGAAGTAGAAATCTTCTACTTAGGTGCAAATTGCAGAAAACAGTCACAGCATAATGTCAAAGTATGACTGGGACACTTAACTAGAACAATATTTTGAATGTGACTCATGTTACTTTACCCCCATTATAATAAAAAAGAGAGCTGGACCCAGAGGGCGTAATTACATTATTATTAGTTTGCCGCCAAAAAATTCAAACTACACTATACAAACAAAATGCAGTAAATTGTATTGAAAGATTTCGTAATCAAGATATGCTTTTTCAATATTGGCAAAAGTGTCTGATTACGTTTTGCGTTAATAAACAATTCTGTTCATTGAATACCTTCCTTGTATTTTACATACCTACGACTGCTAAATCACAAAATACGTAAGTTTTTAACACTAACGGTGAACTTACCTGAGGTTTCTCTCTCTGCTTTCTGATAACTTCAACAGTGTCACCTTTAATGCAAACATTCTTGTAGCGGTATTAATACTTTAACTTGGTATTACCATTCGGTCTCTCTTAAAATAATGAATTTTTCGTAAGACTCGAAAGCTACTCCACGTATTATAACTTTCAGCTGGTCTATTTTTCTAGTAGATGCATATTTGCATGTGTATTACCAAATTATTCTAGATTGTGATCATGACCTTTACATTAGCGGCGAAATTTTCATATAGTATAGTAACATACTGCCGACCGCCAGAAATCGACAAAACAGATATGCCCATTCCGCCGTATCTGCACAAAATGCTGTCCTTTGTCAGCGGACTCACTTCTGCTATCGTAATGATACTACCGGTCGACGGAACTCCCAATTTATACGGGCAACATCACCGGCGGACATTTAGGTATACCGGTACTGCATAACTAGTACCGGCTATCCTATGCTTATTTGTTTGTATTTTCAGTTATACAAATTTGATTTTACATTCTATATTTGTTATTGTAACTTTTTTATATATAAATATGTTTTAATTAGTCAGTTTATGTTAAATAATTGAAAAAGATAATATCTATATTATCGAAACGTTTTAATTTCTTATTTTGGTTTTGAGTTCAAAACGAAGTTCCGCATTAATTTTTTCTTTATTTTATACCGTTTGACTGAAATAAAAGTAGATATAGGGAAACACAGACACGCACACACGTGCATGCAAACATGAAATGGAGGGGTACGATAATAGGGGAATACACATGAGTTCATATCGGGCGGACACCGGATACCGAGACCGAGGCTTCAGTGCAAAACGTTGAAAGCTGGTATGCAGACGTTTGCTTTAAGGAATTGCTCAGCTATTTTGGTAATTGATGTATAATGTATTAACAGTGAACTGAAACAAAACTATAAAAATTGTAACTAAAATAAAATTCTCACATTTAAAACGAAACTAAATATTATAATGAACTACACAAATAAATTTTGCACGTCTTTGTACGAATTATGCTTCGCATACCATAACACAATCTGTATTTTTTCCTCGACAGCTAAGGGCATTTTATTTTAATATTTGCGAGTTTGCTCAGACACAATGTAAGTTCCTGCTCTAAAGATACGGAACGAATGCCATGTGCGCATGGTGTTCGCGCTCTCGGGGAGGTGGTGTGGGTAAACCAAGAGCCACATTCTTGAACTGTTGTATACATACATACATAGATACATGTTTATGTGTGTGTATTTGAAGATGCATATTAACTTTTAACTACGACAATCTGTATATATGTATATATACAATATATTTATATATATATATATGTATATATATAAAATATAATATCTTTTCTTGGTCGTGCTTTTACAATATTAATTTATTTTTTCCTGGAATTAGCGACCTTTATTCTTCTACTTAAACACAAATAAAAACCATTTTTTTTAAACGTTTCGACACTTTTTTAATGTCTTCTTCAGTATTTTACATATATCACAATACAACATGTTAAAAATTATTTATGAATATTAATTCATACATCTGCAAATTAATTACATAAAATTAGAATTATACTAGTTCTCCCAAGTTTTCAAAACAAAAACTTACATAAAATGTACACGCACTTCGTCAGAAACCATTTTTATTTTTTTCATGTTTTTTATTTCCCTTTGTTAACCGGAAATTTAAAGTATTCGTACGCGTAACATCACATTTTTACTACATATCATATCGATGACCATCAATCTTAATAAAATACATTAAAATAATACGATCTGTCCGAGAACACCTATCTACGAAAAAACCCCATGTGTTTTACCTTTTTTTTGTTGCTAGTTGTTTTCTTATCCTTATATCTTTTAAATTTGTCAAATAACAATTTTTCAAACATACAGGGGTTATTCATAAAAAATTATTTCCCAGCTGTTTATAGTATTGGGAAATAGATTCTTGACAAACTATCAATTTCGTTTCTGTCATTAACCGTCTCCTTCGTCCTTTTTGTTTCAATCATCTCTAAGATGTTTCTGGCTTTTGTGTTGTTTTCTTTTTTAAGGATCTTGACTTTGGTGAAATTGAAGCTATGTTGCATTTTGTCCTTATGTTTTTTCAAGGAAGTGGGATTTTTAGCATATTTGTGTCCATTTATTCTGTCCTCAAGCAGTTGTTTCGTCTGACAAATGTATACTCCATTGCAGTCATTGCACGGAATACTGTACACAACGTGCGACTGTTTGGTTATCGGGATGGGATCTTTAAGTTTGGTATATAATTGACTTAAATTGTTACTGTTTGTGTACGCGAGTTTAAAATTATGTGGCTTTATTATGTCGTTGATTTTTTCCGATAAGCGCCTAATATATGGTACTGGGATGTATTGTGTTTTTGGTGGAGTTGGTCTTTGAGGGTTGTTTTGTACTAGTGCGTTATTGTAGAATTTATGCAATCTGTGTTTAATGATGTTCTTTATCAAAGCCCTGGGATAGTTATTTTGTACCAGTATGGCTGTGACATTAGACAATATTTGAGGTCTAAAAAGAGGACTGGTTAGACTAATTGATCTATCAACCAATGCTGTCACAACGTTTCTTTTGTATCCCATTGGTTGGGCGTCCCTGTAATTACTATATCGGTCCGATGAAGTTGTTTTTTTGTACCATTTTGTAAGTATTTGGTTTTTTTGCTTAATTACAGTTAAGTCTAAAAAATTTATGGAGTTATTTTTCTCTATTTCACATGTGAATTTTAATTTTGGATGAAAAGAATTGAAACTTGTGAGAATATAGTCTATTTTGTTTTCTGGCACTACTTCAATGCAATCGTCCACATATCTTTTAAAAAATGTGGGGGCAAAATTTAAATTACTTAGTACATTTTCCTCTACATATTCCATCACTAATTGAGCCACCACACTGGATATGGGCGCCCCAATTGCAACGCCTTCAACCTGTTTGTACCACTTGTTATTGTATTGAAAATAAGTTCTAGATAAAGTTAACTCAACTGCTTCAAGAAAATCTGGAAGGGACAAATCAGTGAATTTTTCGATATTTTTCCAGTGTTTTTGTATTACATTTTTGGCCATATCAATTGGAATGTTGGTGTAAAGTGATTCCACGTCTAAAGATATGAATTTGTGATTATTGTTGATGTTGACTGTATCAACAAACCTTTTGAATTCAAAGGAATTTTTAATGTAATGGTCATTTTTCCCTGTGACATTAGATAGTATGTTAGCAAGGTATTTTGATAAACCATAAAACGGGCTTTGTATGCAGGACACAATTGGTCTTAGCGGTATGTCAGGCTTATGCAACTTGGGCAACCCATAAATTTTTGGAGATTGTGCATTGTTTATTTTTAATTTGTTAGCCGTTTGTGGTGAGATCAGATTTTTATTTTCCCATTTTTTAATAAGTTCATTGTTCATTTTTTGGTATTTTTTAGTAGGATTATTTTTTAATAACGCCTCCATTTTTTGTTCGTAATCTTTTCGTTTAATTATGACCGTTTTATTACTTTTATCAGACTTAAGTACCATTAAGTGGTTATTTCGTTTTAAAAAAGCCTTAATTTGTTTAATATCCCTTTCCAAATTCGCGTTGGCAACTGAGTTTTTGGGCCTACTTGACTGTTTGTTATTGGTTATTGTATTGCAAATTTTTGATCTAATACTGTTTCTATCCAAATCCCCTATGTTTTCTATATAGGTATGATTCAATGTTTGCTACGATATGATCTATTGGTAAGTTGTCATTTTTGGTATAATCAATAGCGAATTTCGAACCCTTTCCCAAAATCCCAGCCACGTTCGCAAGGATAGTGCTCTCGGACAAATCCACTAACCAGTTTTTTTCATTACTACTTGAACAACTTATGTGACTAGGTTTAATTTTTTTTGGTCTTTTTTCCTGTAAAGTTTTAATTTTGTTTTGTTGTTTAGCTTTTACTTTGTTAAACAAAATTTCGTATTTACCATTTAGCCATATTTTAATTTTATTGTGGGCTTCTAAACTAATTAATTTACCGAGTTCAGTAAAATTTAAATCTATTTTTGAATATATGCAATTTAATTCCTTAGTATAATCTGTGATTAAGTGATTCAGTACATTGCGTGTAAAACTACTTACTTTTTTCTGGAAAATGTTGTCCAACCTTTTGTCTTTGAATTCAATATGCGACAATTTAAGTTTCAAAAACGTGGGAGTCAATTCATTTTGTTTACATATTAACAAAAACAATTTCCTATTCTTTAAATTAGCTAATCTATTGTTCAATCTAGATATCTTCTTGACCCTGTTGTGTGCTCCTCTTCCGTAATCTTAAAGGATAGGAAATTGTTCATATCGTAGCAAACATTGAATCATATATAGAAAACATAGGGGATTTGGATAGAAACAGTATTAGATCAAAAATTTGCAATACAATAACCAATTACAAACAGTCAAGTAGGCCCAAAAACTCAATTGCCAACGCGAATTTGGAAAGGGATATTTAACAAACTAAGGCTTTTTAAAACGAAATAACCACTTAATGGTACTTAAGTCTGACGAAAGTAATAAAACGGTCATAATTAAACGAAAAGATTACGAACAAAAAATGGAGGCGTTACTTGGCGATGATTCTAGATATTCAAAATTAAAAAAATAATCCTACTAAAAAATACCAAAAGATGAACAATGAACTTATTAAAAAATGGGAAAATGAAAATCTGATCTCACCACAAACGGCTAAAAAATTAAAAAAAATTTATGGGTTGCCCAAGTTGCATAAGCCTGACATACCGCTAAGACCAATTGTGTCCTGCATACAAAGCCCGTTTTATGGTTTATCAAAATACCTTGCTAACATACTATCTAATGTCACAGGGAAAAATGACCATTACATTAAAAATTCCTTTGAATTCAAAAGGTTTGTTGATACAGTCAACATCAACAATAATCACAAATTCATATCTTTAGACGTGGAATCACTTTACATCAACATTCCAATTGATATGCCCAAAAATGTAATACAAAAACACTGGAAAAATATCGAAAAATTCACTGATTTGTTCCTTCCAGATTTTCTTGAAGCAGTTGAGTTAACTTTATCTACAATTTATTTTCAATACAATAACAAGTGGTACAAACAGGTTGAAGGCGTTGCAATGGGGGCGCCCATATCCAGTGTGGTGGCTCAATTAGTGATGGAATATGTAGAGGAAAATGTACTAAGTAATTTAAATTTTGCCCCCACATTTTTTAAAAGATATGTGGACGATTGCATTGCAGTAGTGCCAGAAAACAAAATAGACTATATTCTCACAAGTTTCAATTCTTTTCATCCAAAATTAAAATTCACATGTGAAATAGAGAAAAATAACTCCATAAATTTTTTAGACTTAACTGTAATTAAGCAAAAAAACCAAATACTTACAAAATGGTACAAAAAACCAACTTCATCGGACCGATATAGTAATTACAGAGACGCCCAACCAATGGGATACAAAAAAAACGTTGTGACAGCATTGGTTGATAGAGCAATTAGTCTAACCAGTCCTCTTTTTAGACCTCAAATATTGTCTAATGTCACAGCCATACTGGTACAAAATAACTATCCCAGGGCTTTGATAAAGAACATCATTAAACACAGATTGCATAAATTCTACAATAACGCACTAGTACAAAACAACCCTCACAGACCAACTCCACCAAAAACACAATACATCTCAGTACCATATATTAGGGGTTTATCGGAAAAAATCAACGACATAATAAAGCCACATAATTTTAAACTCGCGTACACAAACAGTAACAATTTAAGTCAATTATATACCAAACTTAAAAATCCCATCCCGATAGCCAAACAGTCGCACGTTGTGTACAGTATTCCGTGCAGTGCCTGCAATGGAGTATACATTGGTCAGACGAAACAGCTGCTTGAGGACAGAATAAATGGACACAAATATGCTAAAAATCCCACTTCCTTGAAAAAACATAAGGACAAAATGCAACATAGCTTCAATTTCACCAAAGTCAAGATTCTTAAAAAAGAAAACACACAAGCCAGAAACATCTGAGAGATGATTGAAATAAAAAGGACGAAGGAGACGGTTAATGACAGAAACGAAATTGATAGTTTGTCAAGAATCTATTTCCCAATACTATAAACAGCTGGGAAATAATTTTTTATGAATAAACCCTGTATGTTTGAAAAATTGTTATTTGACAAATTTAAAAGATATAAGAATAAGAAAACAACTAGCAACAAAAAAAAAGGTAAAACACGTGGGGTTTTTTCGTAGTTAGGTGTTCTCGGACAGATCGTATTATTTTAATGTATTTTATTAAGATTGATGGTAATCGATATGATATGTAGTAAAATTGTGATGTTACGCGTATGAATACTTTAAATTTCCGGTTAACAAATGGAAATAAAAAACATGAAATAAATAAAAATGGTTTCTGACGAAGTGCGTGTACATTTTATGTAAGTTTTTGTTTTGAAAACTTGGGAGAACTAGTATAATTCTAATTTTATGTAATTAATTTGCAGATGTATGAATTAATATTCATAAATAATTTTTAACATGTTGTATTGTGATATATGTAAAATACTGAAGAAGACATTAAAAAAGTGTCGAAACGTTTAAAAAAAAAAGGTTTTTATTTGTGTTTAAGTAGAAGAATAAAGGTCGCTAATTCCAGGAAAAAATAAATTAATATGTATATATATATATATATATGTATTGAAAAAATGAATGAAAATCTTCTTGGTAGTAGTGGCATACAATGAAATCAAAATAATAACAATATGACAACTGGTTGTCAATTAGAAAACAATGACAAATATAAAATGTAAATCAAAATGTATAAATGAAAATGTATTCAAATAAGCATAGGACTATCGGTATTACTTATATAGTCACATCAAAGGGCCTGGGTTTACCACAAGCTGTTCAGTCAATGTAATTATAAAAAATAATAACAACGACGCAACTATGTAATGAAAAATTAAGAGTAGAACTGTTGAATTATAACAAGAAGATTTTCATTCATTTTTTCAATACATTTGTATATTTGGCAAAGAATTGTAATATATTTTATATATATATATATATATATATATATATATATATATATATATATATATAGTCATAGAAAATAGTGGGTAATCCCGCTGTAGAGCAACCGTAGACACGGGTTGCTCTACAGCGGGATTACCCACTATTTTCTATGACTGAATTATTTACCCGCACTATTTCCACTTTTATCTATATACCGGGTGTATTATGAAAAACCTTTCGTGCTGTAACTTTTTTATTTTTTATCCGAATGTAATAAATTATACGTCGAACTAAATCGTTTTAAAAACACTGTAACGTGATCCGCTTTGAATTTGTTTTTGACAGACAGCAGCAAACTGTGTTTTTTTAAATTGTACTATATTTTTTTTTTACTTATTCAAATATATTTTTTTTTTCTGAATATGAAACTGTAAACAATGGTACCCTTGTATGAAAAAAAAAAAAGGTTTTTTTTTAGTTCAATTTATTCTGGTTTTTCCGAACACAGAAATTTCTTAAATGCATTTTAAATACTCTATTTCATTTTATTACCAGCAAATGTGTGTAGCATTTAAAATCACTTACATTCAATACTATATAGCCCATAAAGTATTATAAACCAATGTTACCAGTGTTTCATCAGTTTCTTTACAGACTTCGTTACAAACAGTAAGATAATCAACATCTCTCGTTAAATAACAATTGTGAGATTTACTTTGTAAACAGGTTTAAGTGTTTTTATTAAAATAAATAAAATTGTGAAAACACTCATAGTTTCAATATAACTGACACCAAATGAAGGATGTAGGCTTATACGGAAGTTACGCTCCGTGAGCGGTGGGTCAACAACAACATTTACAGTGTTTATTTTAAAAATTTAAAAATCAAGCAGTCATATTGAACGATAAAAGTGCATTCCATATTTTCGAAGAGAGCTATGACATCTGTCAGTCACACATTCATTATAACATTTTCAACGATTTATTTCTAAAATTTGTTATTGGAATGGATAATGGCGAATGTGTGGATGCGATTCAAGTATATTTTGAATGCGGAAAAATTTCTGTAGCTGCTTTGTGACTTAATAATAGTTAATAGGAGGTGTCAAATGTGTCTGGAAGAAAATGGGTCCAATTTCGAACATTTGATTTATTAAAAGCTATGATAGCTTGATTTCTGTAAATTTCGTAATTTTTTTAATAACAATAAATTTGTCACTCAATTTAATGGAGGTGTCTTCAGGAAATAAATCTTTATTAGAATAAGTAAAAAAAAATATGTAGTACAATTTAAAAAAAAAAAGTTAACTACTGCCTGTCAAAAACGAAATGTCAAAAAAAAAATTTAATAACAGGTTACAGTGTTTTAAAAACGATTTAGTTTGACATATCATTCATCAAAATCAGATAAAATATAAGGAAGTTACAGCACCAAAGGTTTTTCATAATACACCCGGTATATATATATATATAAAATATATTACAATTCTTTGCCAAAATATACAAATGTATTGAAAAATTCAAAAGATTCTTGGTAGTAGTGGCATACAATGAAGTAAAAGTAATAACAATATGACAACTGGTTGTCAATTAGAAAACAATGACAAATATAAAATGCAAATAGTAGGGTACTTATGCCGATTCTGGAGCCACCACCACCCCCCACTCCTACTACCCCCCCCCTCCCCGCAAGATAGGTAGAACCCTCTACCAACCCAACTGATATGGCGCCCCCTAGCGGCCGCCAACCCAACTAAAAATTGCAGATTTCATCATTACCAACCCAATGTGGCGCCCCCTAGCGGTCGCCAACCCAACTAAAAATTGCAGATTTCATCATTACCAACCCAACTAAAAATTGCAGATTTCATCATTACCAACCCAATGTGGCGCCCTCTGACGGCCACTAACCAAACTAAGGAATGGCAGATTTCATCATTACCAACCCAATGTGACGCCCTCTCACAGCCACTAACCAAGAAATGGCATCTCTCATGATTACCATAATGCAGCATCCTCTCACGGTCGCTATCCAAACTAAGGTGACGTCAGACAAAATGGCGGACCATCAAGATGGTCTTTGTTTCTAGAGAATTCCTGAATAAATTACCAGGCTTGCTATCGCGCTTCTCAATGTACTTTAAACAGGTCTAAACATGTTTCCAGCGGAAACCGCAACGGCTGTCTGCTTCTGTGATAGCCGCATGCGCAGAAAATATAAAAAGCGCTCCCTGATGGATACTACCCCAACTAAATATTAAATATATAAGAATTTCGAATGTAATATCGTCAGTATCAATTGCAAAGCGGTGTAGCACCTTCTATATAGTATAATGGCGGTGCAATATGAGAAATATGACAACTTTTTGTCTGCTAATGGTATTGAAATACCTATCATAGTGCGAGATTGGTTATTATCCTCGGAATTGAATCAAAGCGAGTGTTTATTCATAGCGGCATTCGCATATCAAAACATGCAATATTTTGATATCGATGAATTAATGAACGTTTTGGAATATTGTAACCCAAATATGAGCCAACTTAAGAAGTGGCACATTTATAGTGAGTATGAATATATATGTGAACCTGATTTAGATCTTCATGCAGAAATTTGCGTATTCGACATAGAAACATCGACTGTACTGACTTTAAATAAGAACATACCGAAGATGTTAATGAGTTGGTATCCTCAATATAATCATCCTGAATTGGACTATAATGACGAGCTGGCCGCGACTGGTGGTGGATATGTAATATTTGCCAGTCAGAAGCATTTCGCAAGTAGCTAACATGTACAGACCCGCCTAAACATGTCTAGACTTGCTGGAAATACATCAGTCGACAATGTCCGTTGAAAGCAGGCGGAGGGCTCTTAGACAGAAGAAAGACTTGTTGAACATTAGAATTATGAGGTTTATATCCGAAATTGAAAAAATCAAATCTGATTTAGAAATGTATGCGTTGGTGACAAATATTAGTAAAATAAAGCTATAAAATGGAGAATATGGAAAAATATATGATTAGGTCTTTTGTTGTACACTTTATATAATTTTATAAATAAATATATGTAATATACATTATTAAATAAAGAGAATATAGCATCCAACATTTTTTCCTTAAAATACCCCTTTTAGATATATATAAAGTGCATCTCACTTAATGAAATGCGTAGACATAGAAGTCATATTTTTTTTAATGTTAGTATATAAGAATAATGTTTTGCAGCTGAACGTTTATACCTTCTCACGATTAAAAACTTCTTATATTGTTTTATACAGGATGTTAGGATACAGATATGTAATTCACCTTAAATAAAAATGCGTGCATGTATAGAATTAATACTTTTTTATTTTTATATAATCATAATATACAGTTTTAATAAAATTACAAAACATTATCCTCGTCAATCCAGCTATTATGCGAATTATCGAACCCTAACCATTTTACATAAGCTTTTCCGTCCTTTACACGTAATACTTTTTCAATCAGATATACATCTTTATGTTTAGTTTTCTGCAATTCATGTTCGTAGAAACAACCCAAAATCGGATCTCCATTCATATCCTCCAGCATATATGTTGGCGGATTTGTAGCATTAGCTTTAATAATCTTGAACAATTCACTACCCCAGTTCCTGAGATAGCCTTTCGAGAAAACACTTTTGAATTTACTTATCCGCACGATGTCACCAACTTTATATTTCCGCTTCACAGCTGTTTGCACATCATTGTAGATAGTAGAAAGCAGGAGCTTCTCATTCTTTTTAGTCACATCGCAAGGTCGCATTTTAATTGTTCGATGCTTTGTTTTATTATACATATCAGTCACGGAGGGTAAAATATCTATCCACTTATAGCTACCTCTCATTGTAAATTCCTTATATAATCTACCCTTTAGCGTACGAATAACACGTTCGGCAATAGACGCTTTCATTGTACTATATGTTGAATAATGGTTTATACCATATTTCTTCATGAGATTTTGAAATCGAGTATTATAAAACTCTTTACCATTGCCGGACTGTATATTTTTCGGCTGTCGAGTGTCTTGTAGAATGCCTTCCATAGCATTACATACATCCAGACCGGTTTTCGATTTAAGGGGTTGAGTCCATAAAAATTTCGAGAAACAGTCTATAACCACAAGTATATATCTATACCCGCCATTCTCTCGTGCATGAGGTATAAATTCGGCCAAGTCAATCTGCCAAACATCGTCAAACCCTCTAATAATGACGCGACGTCTGGGAAAGAATCTACGAGCCGGCCTATGCAGCTCATCAACTAAATGACGCTTAATACTATTCATAATTAACAATTATTGTTCAGCGTGTTAATACATCATGTAGGTAGAACAATGCGATGGTAAATGAATTAAAATTATGTTTCGTCTCTATTGTCTTGGGAGCGGTCGGGGTGGTGGTGGTGGTTGTGGGGGTGGGGAATTCCCTGATTTCTTTTCAAGTTTTTTTCTTATAGCTTCCAGTTTAGCATTGAGTTTAACCTCAATTCTACTCTCAACACTTTTTTCCATTCGATACAGCTTTTGATCAGTTTCATCTTGTAGAGTATTTGCACTAACTTCGATAATCCCTTTGATTGTATCCAAGTTAACGCCCTTATTTAAATTATTTTTCAGTGCAAGTATTTCACCATCCAATTCCTTCTTAATTTTTTCAATCTTCTTACTAACTTCAGAATTTGTGGCATGGTTTTTTCTTAAAACATCAAATTTAGCATCAATCTTCTTCTCAACACTAGCTTGCATCTGGTTTAATTTTCCATTAATCGACTGTTGCACATTATTTACACTAACATTAACAATACCCTTAAATATATCCAAATTAACAGTTTTATTTAAATTAGTTTTAAATGCATTCAAGTTCTCATCCAATTCCCTCTTAATTTTATCGATCTTGTCACTAACCCAGGTGTTTGTTGCGAGATTGTTCCTTAAATTGTCTAGTTCATTTTCGATTCTATTCTCAACAGCAGTCTGCATATGATGTATGATATCACTAATATCCTCAGCCACTTTGGAATTTGAGGCGTCTATTTTTATTTGAATATCACTCACCACATTATCAATCCGTAGATCTATTACGCCAAGTATTCTAGATAGGTGACGCTTATTAACAGAATCCTGATCGTGTATAGGATCTGCTACACGACAAATACGTTTACCGCCAATATCAACATCACCTTCCTCTGTTAATGGCAGAGATGGCTTTTGACGTTTAACGCTAGCTTTACCGATGCTAAGATATCGGCCAAATTTGTCTACACTCATGACGATACTGATGAAGAGAATGATAGTATTAAATATTTATTCAATTACGCCGCATTCTTTAAGCTCCTCGATGATCGACTGCATTTCATTATGGGTACTTTCATTGCCAGAATCCCGAGAGGCCTTCAAAAGTTTAAGACGATCCACGAGCTCGTTTATGTCGTCCCAATAGACATATTGATATCTATCATTGGTGTTGGAAACAAGCATGCTGCCTATATGTCCGCCAGACCATGTTTCTGAAGTCGAACTGGAATATTTAGCAAGAAGAGGTTTTATTATTTCACGCCATTTGTGGCCTCTAGTCCCCCTCAAGTTATTTTTGGGTTGGAACAGTTTGCGATGCACATTAGTTTCATGTAAAATGTCATAGTAATGTGATAAATCCTCCTCATTATATCTACTTGGGCTAGTTTTAAATATTAATTCATAAAGACCACGAGAACCCGTAAACAGCTTATTATTGATTATTATGTCTTTACCATCTAGATATAATGTATGCCCACCCAATTTCAATCTATTTGTTTCGGGTTCGAATGTAACACCATACGTTGTATCATATACATTGCTTGTATCTTGAAAAAGACCTCGCACAAACTCTCTCGGTAAAGGATTAAGATCTCCATAAAACGTGTTATGTGAATGCGGATCCTCTTCCACCAATGGATTAGACTGCTCATCGAATGGATTAATCGAAGAGCTCTTTTCTATCTCTTGTTTTTTTATCAGCTTTCCTCTATTTTTCAAAGTGTTTGTAATATTCATTATGGGCTCCTTAATTGTTTGTGTTTCCTGTTTTATTGTCGTGTTCAAACCTTCTAGGTTCTCAGTAATGGGCTTAAACATTTTTCGTATTAAATAATCTTCATCGGAACGATTAAGCTTCAATTGCATATACTTATTCCTAATAACTTTACTTGCCTTAATAATATCACGCTTCAATTTTTCATAATCCATTTTTCTACTATTAACTGCCTGCCTGCGCATGATTATTTGCAGACAGATATATATTAACTGAATAAAATGAATAATTCACCAGCATATATAGCAATCAAAACCCTTCCTATAACGACCATTATGCAAATCACTATCCTTGTCTATCACCAGGAATCCGTATTTATCTTTCCAACACTCACCACAAACCGATTTAAACCGCTCAAATGACATGTCAACTCCAACATGATCGTTGTAAATATGTTGTAGATTTGTATTATCCTGCTTAAATAATACCAAAAAATTAGCATTATCCCTAACTAGCTGTTTCGGAATACTAGTATAAGTTTGACATAAATAAAAGCTATCAACACACTTATGTCTACCCATACAAAAATATTTTCTAATATTGTTTTGCTTGTCGCACGCCACATCGTCAAAAATGAATATCGAATTTCTCTCAGCCTCCATGGGGTCTATTATATCATCATTCTCCTTACAAGGAAAATATTTCACATCTTTAACATTATTTAAAACATTCTCCAACAGCTTATATTTAGCTTGATATAAAGACTTGGAATAAATGTATACGTTTTCGAACTTGAGACCATTTTCATTGAATAATAATGATAGCATGAGATTTGTTTTCCCAGAGTTTGATGCACCGCAAAGTAGCGCTCTAATGGAGTTCGGTAGTAGGCTGCTATGTTTCCGAAATTTGCCCTTTTCATCAACGTCCAAATCCAAGTTGATTATTTCAAGGGCATCCTTCTGCTTCACAAGTCTCATGGTGAATGAATTATATATAAATTGTTGGATGTTTATAAAGCTAATTCATTTCGATGCTAACTTTTAAAGAGGGCGGAGGTGTCGTGAACTCGATAATCAACAAGTTGCCTATAGAGCTTCACCTGCCAGGTGGTTACATGTATTGTGGTCCTGGTACAAAGCTCCAGAAACGTTTAGCACGAGGTGATCCCGGCATTAATCCATTGGATGCGGCTTGTCGGGAACACGATATCGCATATTCACAACATAAAGATTTAAAAGATCGACACGAGGCAGATTTGATATTGCAAGAAAAAGCTTGGAATCGTGTAAAGTCAGCAGACGCAAGTGTTGGTGAAAAGACAGCAGCCTGGTTGGTGACTAACGCAATGAAGACCAAAAGAAAATTTGGTATGGGCTTAAACAAAAAAACTTTTAAAAAAATAGTGTGCACCAATGTTAAGAAGACTCTTAAGCGATTCGGGGGTGATATTAAACAGGGTGCTAAATCATCATTGGCAGCAGCTAAGGTTGCAATCAAAGAGGCTGGAGGTCGAAAACATATTAAAACCCCCAGAATAATCCCCATACCGAAAGTTGGAGGCGTATTGCCACTCATACCAATATTCGCCGGGCTAAGCGCTCTCGGCTCACTGGCAGGCGGTGTAAGTGGTATAACACAAGCAGTACTCAAAGCGAAAGCGGCTCGAAGTCAATTACGGGAAGCTGAAAGGCATAATAAAACTATGGAAGCTATCGCATTAAAAGGTAAAGGATTATATCTGAAGCCATATAAGCGAGGCTTAGGTTTATATCTAAAACCATCAAAAAACTAATAAGTCGACTGCCTCAAAGAGCATTAACCGATCATGATATTTTGAAATATGCGAAATATATTCACCATTTTAGAGGTGTATTTATGAGGGATACTCTACCAAAATCACCCAACAAAAATGAAAGCGCAGTCGTTAATTTGGATAGCATTAAAGGATCGGGAACACATTGGGTCTGTTATAAGAAGAGAGGTTCTAATATATACTATTATGATTCGTTTGGCAATTTAAAGCCTCCACCGGAATTGATAGAATATTTTACTAGAAAGGGACCTAATAAAATAATGTATAATCATAAACGATACCAAAATTTCAATACATTCAATTGTGGTCACTTATGCTTAGAATTCCTACTAAATAATATATAATCGTATGTTCATATATCAATATATTAGTCATGTCGTACACTTTCACCCTGAAGGGCACAAAATCAGTGCTTTCTGTTGATTATTATCCGCCTATTGAATTGAATCCCCACTATGAATATGTTCTGGGTCTAATAGGATTTAATAGCTACAATTCGATTCCCAACATTGTAGAGGGCTGTAACAAATTTTATTATGATAATGACAAAGTTATTACAATTCCCACAGGATCTTATGAGATAAGTGATATCGCCGATTTCTTGATGAATGCGATGCCTAGAGGTGCAATATCCCTCAAACCAAACAACAATACAATAAAGTGTGAAATTAAAAGCAAATATGAAATAAATTTTGGACCTAGAGACTCTATAGGAAGCATATTAGGTTTTAGTGGGAAGCTATTACCAGCCGATCAAAAACATGAATCGGATTTACCTGTCAATATTATAAAAGTGTCGACAATAAGAATTGAGTGCAATATCACAACATCAGCCTACAACGATAGTCGTTTATCCCACACGCTCTACGAATTTTCTCCACAAGTTGAAGCTGGGTTTTCGATTAATATAGCGCCCGAGCATATAATATATCTACCAATTAATTCTAGGCGTATCGATAATATCACATTAACACTGCTCGATCAAGATGGTGATGCCGTAAACTTTAGAGGCGAGCAAATCATTGTTAGATTAGAATTAAAAAGAGTTTCATAATGGGCCTTTCATTTCGTAAACGTTATATAACTTCCTCGCCCCCACAACGGAAGATCACTTCAACATCTAAACTCAAGCAGTTAACATCGGCCAATATAATATTTTTACAATCGTTAGGCTTTCGAGTAAAAAATGGAGGAAAAGCTATCAATATTTGAAGGTGTGCATTTTGACGAAGTTATAACGAAAGAAGAGTATCACACATATTATCCGAGAACACACAATTTCAACTTAAATGATGAAGTTCGCATAAGTATTCAAAATCAAGATATATACACACTACCTTCCGAGAGTTATATATACATAGAGGGGAAATTTAAACCTGATGATAATGGTACGGGTCTGCCTGAATTAACAAACAATGCATACGCTTTTTTGTTTGATCAGATTCGATATGAGCTTAATGGTGTAGAAATCGATCGCGCAATGAAGCCAGGAATCAGTTCTACGATGAAAGCATTAGTTTCATATAATGAAGATGAAAGTCGAATGTTGTCGATTGCTGGGTGGGGACCATTCGCACAGCGGCAAGCGACACTCTCCAATAACAAGTTCAACGCATGCCTTCCATTGAGCATGCTTTTAGGCTTCTGTTCCGATTACAGGAGGGTTATTATTAACGTCAGTCAAGAATTAGTCCTAATTAGAAGTAAAACGGATGAAAACTGCTATCAAAACAAGACCGCTGATGGTACAAAAAAGGCCTCAATCGAGATTGAAAAGATTGAATGGCGGGTGCCACATGTAAGCGTAAATGATCAGACACGCTTAAAGTTCTTAAACACCCTTAAAACCAATAAACCGATATATCTAACATTTCGTAAATGGGAATTATATGAACTTCCAGCTTTGCGTGCAACGAAAACTGACATTTGGCCTGTTAAAACTAGCACTAATCTAGAGAAGCCCAGATATGCTATTATAGCGTTTCAACGCAACAGAAAAGATAATTTTCAGCAAGATGCATCAAGCTTTGATCACGCTTCAATCACAAATATTAAATTGCATTTAAATTCAGAATATTACCCATATAGCGATATGAATATAGATATGAGTAAAAAACTATATGCCCAAGCATATCTAATGTACACAAAATTTCAATCGAGCTATTATGGAAGCACTCGGGGACCTCTCATGAGCTACGAGAAGTTCCACGATTCAGCACTTTACGTAATAGATTGTTCGAAGCAGAATGAGAGCTTAAAATCATCCACCGTCGATGTTAAGCTTGAGATGCAGTGCCAGGAGACGTTTAGCGAGGACACCTCTTGTTTATTGTTAATTTTACAAGATTGTGTCGTTGAATATAGTGCACTGACAGGCACTGTTAAGAAAATTATATAACATTCAGTCAATCGCGAGACCTCATGGCTAAAAGAGGTGCAATTGACACTCGAGATCAACTTCAATCATTCCTTATTATAGACATACAAGGTTATGCGATTCAACATTTCGATCCAAAAGAGATGAGCATAAGTGACGGAGAAAGGAGCATCCATTTTTTATTTAAACCTAGCATTGAATTCCATCTATTATCGAAGAAAGATCAGAGGACCGTTCGATGGCTTGAAAATAATTATTTAAATATAGAATACTCTACTGGTTATGTATATTTTAAGGACATTATTAACTTGTTAAAAAATATCTGTAACTCATATAATAGAGTGTATGTTAAAGGACATCAAAAAAAGGAGCTACTTAAGCAATATGTTGATATTGACATAATTAACTTGGAATATTTTAATGATGTACCAAAGCTTATTAAAAATGTCAATCATTGTTTTTATCATAATAATAAAACTAATGAAGAATGTATATGCACGCAAAATAATATTATAACTCTATGCAATTATCTAAAAAATAAAGAATTATTTTAACCTTATTATTTTTATTTCAATCCACCTATACATATTAATAATAATATTATAGCAAAAATAGTATACGTATAAACATGTCTATACATGTATAAAAGGCCCGCCGAGACGGCACCAATCCGAGGTAGGTATGCAAGCGAGAGATTTTTTATACATTTACATTAATTAACCATCGCCTGCCCTAAAAAGGGCCACCCGGACGACCTCCATTCGATGCAGGTATGCAACGCTAAAAAATTAAGTGCATTCCTTAGAACACGGCTAGAGCGTGGGATAGGAATGCAGCAACTCTTAATTATATCCGTTCACACGGATATACGTATGCGTGGGGAAAAAAGGGTCGTCGCAGCTGTACATAGACCACACACACACTCACCCATGGGAACAGAATGCAGCCGCGCTTAATTGCATCTGCCCGCATACGTATATATGTATATATATGTATGCGCGGGAAAAAAAAGGGTTTTCTCTAATTGATTAACATATCAATTGGTGTGGGAACCTGACGCAGATGGATGTATACGTCACGAATGAGTATCTATATATGCGTAGATCGACATCTTTAATTTCATTATAATCAGTATCTTCGAACAGTCAACATCGTTTTTAGTGCTTGTTTGTGTTTTACTACAAGGTATTTAGAAAGCCTAATTTATATAATATTAACTCGCAATATTTTACATTAGTTTTAAAATTTTATGCGACTTTTAAAAATTGTTTTTTCTCAATTATAAGGTTATTTTTTTAAATAATTTAATGGTATATATTTTATTAATATTTTATTAATATTTTATTTTTATATACAATTATCCAGGGTGCTTCAAAGTATTTTATTCGTATTTAGTAGCTTCTTTATATTGTTTTTTCCTTCTTTTTTTAATTTTCATACGGTTCTTTAAAGGTTTTTCTCAATAATTTAAATAAATTCTGAACAATAAGAGTATTTTTAGTTAAATATAAGCTGATCATAGTTTTTCTACTACTCTAAAATTTTATGCGACTTTTAAAAATTGTTTTTTCTCAATTATAAGGTTATTTTTTAAATAATTTAATGGTATATATTTTATTAATATTTTATTAATATTTTATTTTTATATACAATTATCCAGGGTGCTTCAAAGTATTTTATTCGTATTTAGTAGCTTCTTTATATTGTTTTTTCCTTCTTTTTTAATTTTTAGGTGCGTAAATTTATGTAATTAAGTTGATTATTTTATAAGGTTTTAAAGGGTTTTATCAATAAATTTTCAATAATACAAGTATTTTTTAGTTAAATATACGCTGATCATAGTTTTTCTACTACTCTAAAATTTTATAGGACTTTTTAAAAATTGTTTTTATCAATTATAAGGCTGTTTTTAATAATTTAATGGTGTATATTTTATTAATATTTTATTGAATATTATTTTTATATACAATTATCCAGGGTGCTTCAAAGTATTTTATACGCATTTTGTAGCTTCTTTATATTGTGTTTTTTTCTTTTTTAAATTTTTAGGTGTGTAAATTTATGTAATTAAGTTGATTATTTCATACGGTTCTTTAAAGGTTTTTCTCAATAATTTAAATAAATTCTGAACAATAAGAGTATTTTTAGTTAAATATACGGGTATCAGTCAAAGTTTATGTATTAAAATATTATTTTTATATATGTAGGTCTATAATTAGTATTTTATATCAATTCATATACGCGGATCAATCAAAATAAATTAGCAATTTAGATATATTAAAAATTAGGCTTCAATAGCTTTTTATTCTTTTAAATTTATTATATTAATTATTTTTAATTTGTTTTTCATAGAATGAATTGCGTCATATGTGGGAAGTCCTTCAGCCGGCGGGATAGTTTGAAGCGGCATGTAAACACAGTTCACCGCAATTTTCAATGTGAGACTTGCGGTGGGGGTGTGAATACATGTGAGCATGTTGCGGGACCACCTAAGAAGGTGGCCAAAGTAGATGTTACACCATCCACAAGTTCTAATAGACCTGTGGATGCTGCGCCATCTACCAGTCGAGGTGCGCCTCAGAGAAGCTGTTGTGGGTTGATGTTCCCTAATAATTCTCTGTATAGGGGGCATCTTCGCACACAGCAGCATTTGAATAATAATACATTTATGCTGCCGGATGGAGTGTTCAAAATTAATTCATCATTTAAAAGCCGGGTCGCGAGTTACAAAATTTTAGGTGATGAGAGTGCTGACATCACAAATTTTTTATCGAAATTGAGAACTAAAGTGTGCAGCCTAATTAACGATGTTCTGGCCAAGGTCGTATCGGGTATTAAGGTACAGTTAGAGCTATTTGCTCATTATGCTAAAACCGTAGCTGATGAGGAAATAGTCGACTTAAAGTCCTTCAATACTCGGTACGTCATTGTCACCGGGTCTTCAGACTTAGAGGACGTTTTTGATCAGGCTGCTGCCATCATAAAATCGAAAGCTGAAGAGTTTTCGGATAGGGGGAGCAATTGGACACTTAAGATGGTCTCGCATTTAGAGGTTAACATCAACAGTTACCAACCTCTTGGGGATCATCTTATTTGGAACTACCCCCCTCTATTCGAAACAGGAAAGCATGCATCAATATTCAGAACTCGGATGATGCATGCTTGTGTTGGTCGATTGTAGCAGCACTCCACCCGGCAAACATGAGTGTACATAGAGTTAGTAGTTATCCTCATTACTCCAGCGTCCTAAATTTAGAAGGTATTCAATTCCCCGTTAAAATTAAAGATATTTCAAAAATTGAGAATATGAACAATTTAAGTATTAACGTTTACGGTTTGGCTATTAATGATGAAACAAAAAATCATGAGGTGGTGGGGCCAATTCATTTCACTAAAAGCAGAAAAGATATCCACATCAATTTACTCCTAATTGATGATGGAAAAAGATCACATTATGTTTTAATTAAAAATCTGTCCAGGCTAGTCTCATCTCAAATCGATAAACATGGTCATGAAGCTCACATCTGTGATGGGTGTTTAATTAATTTCAGCACCATCGAAAAATTAAACGCTCATCAACAACACGATTGCAACCATGTGTATACGGTACTACCCTCAACCGACGCGCGTAAAACAAAATTTGGCGATATGCTGCCAGAAAACATTTTACGTTTCGATAGTCATCATAAGAAGATGTCCGTTCCGTTCGTCGTTTATGCGGATTTTGAAAGTATTCTCCAACCGATTCACACATGCAGCCGTGATCCAGCTAGTTCGTATACGAATAAAACATTCAAACACGTTCCCTATAGTTTTGCATATCAAATTGTATGTTCGTTTGATGCAAAGTTGAATAAATTTGTCACGTATGCCGGTTTAGATTGCTCAACGGTGTTTGTCCAAAAATTGATAGAAGATGTTAAGCTAATCTATGAAAACTATTTAAAGACTATCGTGCCGATGAAAACTTTAAATAATAGCGAGCGAAAATTATATAATGATGCCGTGATTTGCCACATTTGTGAGCTGTCTCTCAACGGAGATAGAGTGAGAGATCACTGCCACATTACGGGAGCGTTTCGAGGGGCCGCTCATTCTAATTGTAATCTAAACTTCAAAATTCCGAAATTTGTCCCTATCTATTTTCACAATTTGAGCGGGTATGATAGCCATCTATTTTTAAGAGATTTGGCACAACAAAATTTAGATATTGACGTAATTCCTATTAATAAAGAAAGATATATCAGTTTCAGCGCGAAAGTTTTGGTTGGTGACTACACAGATAAAAAATCGGGCGAGAAAAAAAATGTTTATATAAAACTACGGTTTTTAGATAGTTTTCGATTCATGGCGTCTTCTATCGATAAGCTTGCACAAAATTTGAGCCCGCAAGACTTTGTCAATGTTAGGCGGGCGTTTCCACTAGATTCACATTTCCATTTAATTAGAAAGAAGGGTGTATTCCCCTATCAATACATAGATACCTTTGGGCGATTGAACGAATCGACCTTACCGGCAAAACGCGATTTTTTTAATTCATTAACGAATGTTGATATTTCGGATGTTGAATATCAACATGCGCAAACTGTATGGAATACGTTTGGATGTCAAAATTTATTAGAGTACTCAAACTTATATTTAAAATCAGACGTTTTACTTTTAGCAGATATTTTTGAAAATTTCAGGAAAATTTGTCGGGATACATACAGTCTGGATCCGGCTCAATATTACACCAGCCCGGGCTTGTCTTGGGATGCTATGTTGAAGCACACCAAAATTGAGCTGGAGCTACTCATAGACATCGACATGCATCATTTTGTTAAGCAGAGTATCAGGGGTGGGTTGTGTCAAGTATCATTGCGGCACGCTACGGCAAATAATAAGTATATGCCTAATTATGATGCGAGTGCTCCTAGCTCGTATTTAGCTTATTGGGACGCGAACAATTTGTACGGGTGGGCAATGTCGCAGTATCTACCATTCGGTGGGTTCAGTTGGGCTAGTCAGGATGAAATTGACAATCTAAATATATCTGGGGTCGCTGATGATTCGCCGATTGGCTATTTTTTGGAGGTAGATGTCACGTACCCTGTAACTTTGCACGATGAGCATAACGACCTACCTTTTCTGCCCGAAAACATGGTGCCTCCCACGTCTAAATTTCAGTATAAAAAGTTGATCGCGAATTTACAGAACAAAGAGAAATATGTCATACACTATCAAACGTTAAAGCAAGCATTACATTTCGGCCTTAAAATCACCAAAATTCACCGCGTTTTAAAATTCAACCAGTCAAACTGGCTTCAAACTTATATCGACCTAAACACCAGCCTACGTCAGCATGCTAGGAACGATTTTGAAAAGGACTTCTACAAGCTTATGAACAACTCCGTATATGGTAAAACCATGGAGAATGTTGACAAGCGAGTGGAAGTCAAATTGGTCACACGTTGGGAGGACCATGGCAAAAGTCGCGGGGCTGGTAGTTTAATCGCGAAACCGAATTTTAAAAGTATTAGTATTTTTTCCGAAAACTTTGTGGCTGTCCAGATGGGGAAGCTGAAAGTCGTATATAATAAACCTATTTATATCGGCTTCTCCGTCTTGGAGCTATCAAAGCACCTGATGTATGACTTTTTCCACAATTTTTTGAGACGCGTGTATGCAGAAAAGGTCCGTCTGTGTTATATGGATACGGATAGTTTTATCTTAAAAGTAGAAACAGACGATATATACAGCGACATGAAAAAAAATATATCAAAATTCGATACATCGAACTTTTCGGCAAATAATGTCTACAGCATAGCACCTCAAAACAAGGCTGTTTTAGGTTTATTTAAAGACGAAAATGCGGGTAATATAATGTGTGAATTTGTCGGATTGCGCGCAAAAATGTATGCCTTAGAGGTTGAGGGTAGGGAGATTAAAAAGGTTAAGGGTGTTAAAAAGAACGTTGTGCGGGATGAGATTAGTCTGGCAGATTACAAGCACTGTTTATTGAATAATGATATTTTATTAAGGGAGCAAAATCTTTTTCAAATCAAACTACATGAGATTTATACCGTCAAGCAAAATAAATTGAGCCTATCACCTCACGATGATAAACGCCGGATTGATGAGGATGGCATTCATACTCTCGCCTGGGGGCATTATAAAATCGACTCACCAGCTCCTTAGATGGTCGCTGCACATGCCTCGGGTGCAGCTGCTCTACCGCTTCAAATTGGGTAAGTACCCCCACCCTTTTTTGTGTAAGTACCCCCACCCTTTTTTGTGTAAGTACACCCACCCTTTTTTTGTTTGCTTCTCACTGTAATTTTCTCCCACTAAATCAGTATTAGTTTGTTTGCATTCGAGTTCACACATATTCTTTTTAACCTCTAAGATTAAAAATGGAAGCTAGTAAGAATACAAAATTATTATGTACATAAACTTATATCTATATATTTTTTAATTCTTTTCAGAAACTTATAATGAATTTATTGGCGATTCGCTTAAAATGATTGATGATAATATCGTTAAGGAAAAACAACTGATTGGGCAGTCATCATACTTCCTCAACAAATGCGGTTCGAAGTGGGTGAATATCGGCCTTAGTCCGGCGGCTGGATTCGTGCCCATCATCCAGATTCGATCGCCTGCAAGCTGTGTATTCTTCACATTGGACGAGTGGGAAGAATTTTGTAAGACGGAGGGTTGCAGTCCGAATCATCAAATTCGAACGTCAACATTTAGAGATACTAGCGTAATTGTATTAAGCAGTCGCAATCAGCAACTGGTATTGTCCTCCGATACCTATAGCAATTTGTTTAATTTGCGACTGCTCATTAAGAGTAAATTAGAATTTTTAGTAAATAGTAATTTCATAACATTTTATAAAATGATATTAACCGCCTGCATGGCATTAACTGGAGATTTATATACGAATGTATCAAAATTACTTGTTGATCATTGTAATTCATTTAACGCTTTCCTTATGATGGAAGTGCTACATATTAGTTATAATTCGCTTTACTATGACTTTGAGGTCATGAAGCTTGGAAATATTGTTAATTTAAAATAATATTGTTAATTTATAAATAATAATAAATAAATTGTTTTTCTTAAAAAATATATTGTTTGTTTTATTTTATTTTATAAGTAAGATATACATTTCAAGCATGCGGCTATCACAGAAGCAGACAGCCGTTGCGGTTTCCGCTGGAAACATGTTTAGACCTGTTTAAAGTACATTGAGAAGCGCGATAGCAAGCCTGGTAATTTATTCAGGAATTCTCTAGAAACAAAGACCATCTTGATGGTCCGCCATTTTGTCTGACGTCACCTTAGTTTGGATAGCGACCGTGAGAGGATGCTGCATTATGGTAATCATGAGAGATGCCATTTCTTGGTTAGTGGCTGTGAGAGGGCGTCACATTGGGTTGGTAATGATGAAATCTGCCATTCCTTAGTTTGGTTAGTGGCCGTCAGAGGGCGCCACATTGGGTTGGTAATGATGAAATCTGCAATTTTTAGTTGGGTTGGTAATGATGAAATCTGCAATTTTTAGTTGGGTTGGCGACCGCTAGGGGGCGCCACATCAGTTGGGTTGGTAATGATGAAATCTGCAATTTTTAGTTGGGTTGGCGGCCGCTAGGGGGCGCCATATCAGTTGGGTTGGTAGAGGGTTCTACCTATCTTGCGGGGAGGGGGGGTAGTAGGAGTGGGGGGTGGTGGTGGCTCCAGAATCGGCATAAGTACCCTACTCACACAAAAGGACGTAAACGCTAAGCAAAATTACACAAAAGGCGTAACTGCCAAAATGGTGTGTCAAAATAATACTAATGACAATTGTCACTAAAAAATTATGAAAAAAAAAGCATTAATTTTCAACAATGCAATAATGTGAAAAAAAAACAAAAAATTAGGGATTACCGAGATTGCATGGTTTTTTGCATTCCCTGTAAAAAGTGGTGAAAGTCGCTTATGCCTTTTTATCGTGACGCCATCGATGTATTTTTAACTGTGTTACCATATGGTAACGCTAGGCGTTTCAAACTCCAGACTTTTAGCCCAGTCATATTAGGTAAAAAAAGGGGTCAACCTCGGAATGAAAGATAATAAGCTAGAAATTGGTATAAACCTTTATTTTGTCGTTCTAAATGTTCTCTCAAAAGTCACAAATGATACCGTGTCCGCGTCTTAAGATATTGAAGGTCAAAGGTCATAAAAATCGGTTTTTTGTGAATATCTCGCTTTCTATGGCTTAAATGATATTTTTACCTAAAAAGTTGTAGAGTATAAAATTCTCTACAATTTTTGTTTCATGTTTTTTTTTTGATACGATCAACCGTTTTTGAGATAGAGCGCGAAGAGTGCGTAGCGCACAGTCATTTATTGTCCAATGTAAGATCAAGCGCGAGTTACGGTTATCAGTACGTTATATAAAGTCAATAATTTATTAAATTATTATAATTATTAAACAATGCCCATTATTTATGGACTAATTATTAATTGTTGATATTTTATTAAAATCAGTAACTTAATTATTTATATTTAACTATTCAACTATAGTATATTATTAATTCTGGAATATATATTTTCAGTTAAAACGTCATTACATACGTTTTCTTCGAAACGTTTAAATTTTTTAATACTTATATACCTGGATATACTTGTCCCTACCCTATGACCTTTTCTATTTATAGCCGGGACAGATGTTCTATTGTATTCAAGGCCACTTTCTCTTTTAAGGGACCACTTTGTATTAGTCAAGATTATTCGTTAGTTTGAAATTGTATCTTCGCAACGACGGACGTACGGTTTTAAGAGCTATGGCTGATTTGTGTTTTATATGTGATAAGTCACTTTCAGAATGTGTTTCTGTGAATGTTGTACGTGGTTTACAAACTTTAAAAACTGCAAGTATTGAAAGAAATGATGGACATATAGACTATTTAAATACTTTAAGTTCTGTGACTGTGCATTCCGAGTGTCGAAAAGTGTACACTAGTAAAAATGCTATTGTTGCATCGAAACGACGCACAGAAGAGGGTGAACCTTCAACGCCAAGTGCACCTCGTAAAAAAAGAAACGAAGTGTTTGATTTTAAAAAATTGTGCTTATTTTGTGGCCAAGAAGCTAATGAAGTAGCGGAAAGGAAAAAAAAGGAGAAGTATAGACGGACAATAAGTAATGTAAGCACTCTAGCGTTTAAAGAGAACGTAATAAAAAAAGCAGAAGAACGCAACGATTCCTTAGGAGAATTAGTAAAGGAACGTATACTTTACGAGTAGGGTCAGTATGCCGAATATGAGACCCCTGCCTAATATGAGACCCCAACCTACATGACGTAGAAAGTGCCGCCGCCTGGTGACTAGACCGTAAAACAATCGTTTATAGCATCATTGGTAATCAGTCAAACAGTCGAGTGTTTTTAAGTGCAAACAAAGGTACAGTGATTTTTCTTCGAATTTTGTGCTTGCCTACTTTTTTACATCAACAACTTTACCGGCTGTTTTCACTTTCAAGGTAAGACTTTGTTTAAAACGTAAGTATTAGATAGACAGCTATAAATGTGAAGTGTAAATATACTACTTTGTTTTTAAGTTAACTTAAATCCTAACCTAAAAAATTCGTTGGAGTATATAACAACGTGGTCGTGCCCAATATGAGACCCTTGTGGCGGAACCACAGGGGTTCCTTTGGTTCGTCGGTTTAAATAATACAAGTAGTACACTTAAATACTTCTTTATTCAAAGACGGTCAGGTTAGTTCTATTATAATAATGATCCCGTTGTATATGTACCTATATGTATATATATCTGTCTGTTGTCATCTCGGTGTCTGTCAGACTGCAGCGTAAGCATTAGCTTCGTACGTGCTTCTATGCGGCAATCGACCAAGTACGGAAGCGCAACAGACATGATCTAATATTACAATAAGATATGATAATATTGTGTATTACATACATCCTGTCAAGGTATACACTACACCTTCCCTTTCTACGAGAATGATCCTCATTGCAAATGAGATCATTCTTTGTTGACATAAATAAAATTTGACACCTTAGATCTTAAATCGTCTTAATACAAACTTACATTTATCTGAAAAATACATATACACAATGTACTTAATATCTACGTATTCCTATATTAACATATTATGACACGTTCATGCGTATTACAAACTAAACATTTATATTCTTAAAGTATACATTCAAATTTCTTAACTAATTTGCTTAAAATGATGATCCTTAAAAATTTATTCATAAAATAGATATACCTTAATTAGTTATTCAGTAAATATATATATATATATATATATTTTACTTAGTTATTTAGTAAATATGTATATACACCTTAGTGAGATATTCAGCGCTGAATATTTATAATTTGATTTATAGTTAGATTATGCTTAATTTTTAGGAAATATATGGAAGTACACGGTTTTTATGCAAAGTCATTTCTTTGCCTTTTGCATTTTTGATCACGCAATTGGGACCATCAATACTAGTTATCACAAAAGGACCCTCAAACCACGAGTCGAATTTACTACGTTCCTCGTTAGTAACGAGTACATGATCACCTGGTTTGAGTTCTAAATGTTTTGCATTATTATCATATATGTGTTTCCGCTGTATTTTGGCCTTTTCCAAGAATTCTTTAGCTGTTTTATGCGCTACTTGAAGTCTATAACGTATTTCTTGTTCGTATGCCTCTACATTGTACAAAGGGTCTACTTTAGCACTCGTAAAATTCTCTACAAAACTACAGTTTCTACCGAAAATAAGCTCAAATGGTGTATAATTGTGATATGTACAGGGTGTTGTATTATAACAGAATGTATAATACTTCATCCAGTTTTCCCAGTCGTCATGCGTGTCATTGACATACATGCGAATGAATTCATTTAACACTCTGTGATTTCGTTCACAACCACCTATACTTTGACTATGGTAAGCTGTTGATATTTTATGACTTATTTTGAGAAAGTTTGCAATGTTTTCGAAAACCTTATTCCTGTATTCTGTTCCCATATCAGTTCTAATTTCTTTCATGGGGCCATATACTAAAATAAAATTTTCGAAAATTGCTTTAGCTACCGTTTTTGCTTCTTTATTTGGTATTGGCACTGTAATTAAATATTTTGTCAACTCACATTGTAGAGTTACAGCATATACGTTTCCGTTCACTGACTTAGAAAATGGACCAATGGTATCAACGCAAACTATATCAAATGCAGTTTGGGGAGTTGGTGTGATAACCATAGGTTCACAATGTTTTGATTTTGCTTTATTTATTTGACATTTTTTACATCGTTTAACATAATTTGCAATGTCGCGCGACATATTTTTCCATCTATAGTTCATTCTTAGTTTTTTCAGAAGTCTTTTTTGTCCACAATGTCCACCTGTAAGCGGATCATCGTGAAATGTTTTGAGCAATGTCTGCTTCTCGTTATTATTAGTAATTATTTTGGGTACCCTACAAAGTATGATTGTTATATGTTTCAGTATATTTTGTCCCACCTTTTTGAATTCATTTATAGTGCACTTTGAAAATATATTATCATTCATAAATAATTTTACTTTATTGAAACCGCAATTATTTGCTAGATTATCTAGTCGAGATAATACTTGCGCTAGAGCAATATTACCATTAATAATTGTTATCGGTTCTTGAGCGCTCACTCTTTTATTTTGCCTAATCATTATTCTAAGTAATGTTGGCTTTATAAAAAAATTTAAAGTGGGTACTTTATGTAATTCAGAACTGTCTAATGATTCGTATATAGTAGGTTCTAGAGCGATGGAACGTTTGCGTTCTTGCTTAACCTCGTCTTTTTTTAATGTCATTGATCTTGTTATTGGCAGAATTTGTGAAACAGTTTCCTGTATTTTCTTTAATTCATGTATATCGATTCGCGATAGTGCATCAGCCCCGACATTTTCACTACCCTTAATATATTCAATTTCAAAATTAAATTCTTCTAGATCTAATCGCATTCTAGTTAATTTTGAGGAAGGATTTTTCATTGAAAATAAATATACCAAAGGTCTGTGATCGCTTTTTATTAAAAAATTTTGATTCCACAAATAAGGCCTAAAATAAGTTACCGCCCAATGAATTGCTGCCAATTCTTTCTCAATAGTTGATTTATTAGCTTCTCCTTTTGTGAATGCGCGTGAAGCATAGGAAATAGGCAATTCATAATTTTCGAAATTTTGACTCAAAATTGCACCACAAGCTGTGTTTGATGCATCTGTTGACAAAATAAATGGTTTCGAAAAATCTGGGTATTGTAATATTTTAGGACTTATTAGTGCTTTTTTAAGCCTTTCAAAACTGTTTTGGCATTCTTCTGTCCAAATAAATGTGACTCTTTTTCTTGTTAATTTATTCAACGGATGTGATAATTCTGCAAAATGTGGAATGAACCTGCGATAGTAGTTACAGAATGCTACAAATCGTTTAACTGCATCTGGGGTTTGTGGTACGGGGTATTTATTAATTATATCGTATTTTGATTCATCTGGCAAGATACCTTTATCAGTAATTTTGTGACCTAAATATGTTACTTCTTTTCTGAAAAACTGACATTTTGCGGGATTTAGTTTAAGATTATATTTTCTGCATACTTGAAAAACTTGTTTTAAATTATGAAAGTGATGATTAACAGAACAACCAAGTACAATTAAATCGTCCATATAAAGAAAAGCTTTTTCGGGGGTCAAACCGGAGAAAGCTATTGTCATCATTCTTTGAAAACTATTTGGGCTTACAGATAATCCGAAAGGGACCCGGGTGTACCTAAAGGCTCCTTTGTCCGTGCTGAATGACGTAAAGTCACGAGAATCTTCATCTAAAGGTATTTGATGAAATCCAGAGATCATATCGATAACGGAAAACCATTTTGCTCGTCCGAGTTCATCTAAAATATCATCAATTCGCGGGAGTGGGAATTTATCTCCTATTAATTTGGAATTAAGTTTTCGATAATCGATCACTAAACGCCATTTTTTGTTCCCGTCGATAGATTTCTTCGGAACTAGTAAAACTGGGCTATTATATTCCGATACAGATGGTTCTATAATGTTGTTTTGTAGCATTTTGTCAACTTGCCGATTTATTTCCTCTTTTTGCATTTTCGGTATGCGATAGTTTTTCACATAAACGGGTTTATTATCATTTAATTTTAATTTCTGTGTATAAAAATTATTTGCTGTTACTCTATCTGATTTTAAAGCGAATATATCGGAAAATTCATGTAATAATTTATTTAAATCTGTTTTCACAAATTCTGGCATATTTTTATTTATTTCTTTTAATAAATTAGAGTGTCGTTCATTCATATCGGTTTGAATATTAAAAATGTCGTATTCAGCAAGGTCGACAGTTGTAAAGTCGTTGTTTCTTATCGTTGCAGTTTGAAACGTTGTATTTATTATTCTGACTAAGGGATTTTCTGCGGATACTATAGTGCGGGCAACAAAAACTCCGGGTATAATTTCTTTATTTAAAACTAACAAATCTTTTTTTGATTTTATTGCTATTTTTCTAACTACTTCGCTGCGTGCTGGAATATGTAATATACCATTTTCTGCACTGTCATAAATTGGTATTATAATTTCTTTTTGATTAATAAGTAATGACAAAGTCCAATTTTCATAATTTAAATTACATTTATATTTAGAAATAAAGTCTCTACCTAAAATTCCATCTGTGGTTATGGGAAAATCGTCTCCCACTATGTGAAATTTGTGTTTTATTTTTAAAGTATCGAAAAAAATAGAAGTTTCTGTAATACCTAGAGATTTTGTATGCTCATTGGTAATACCTCTGATTTTACATGAATTTATAGTATCTATTATATGATTTCTTTGTATGCTACTACGTTTAATAATCGAGATATCAGCACCAGTATCAACAATTAACGTTAGTTTTTCGACAGCAAAGTCAGTATTAACAAATACAAAATTTGCAAGAGATAAATTGAACGTAAAAATATTTACATATCCCCCAGTCGCTCCCCCTGGGGGCGCGGCTGGTTTTCCGGATCTTGCTGAGTTTCACAAAGTCTAATATTTCTAAATTGACGACCGCGAGTATTGCCCCGATACGATTGAAAATTATTACCTCTTTGTCTGCGATTTTGAAATCGACTATTGTTATTGTTACCACTATTGTAGGTATTAGTAGTATAGTGTCTTCCGCGACTATGATTATTTATACGGGCAGTAGGGTGTCTACGGTTATGTCTGACATATAAAACATTGGAGCTAGTGGTTTCCGTATTTATATTAACAAATTTTGAAATAGCATCTTGCACTGATGAAAATGTTCCTGCTTCCATGATTAAACGGGCACGCTCGGAGGAAGCGTTTTTCGATAATGCTTTTACAGCAGTATCTGTAGAATAAATTTGCGCTACTGTGTTAGGAACACCTTCACTAATGTATGCTCTGTTTAGAGATAATGTAAGAGCCTCTATTTCTGATGCAAATTTGGCAGATTCTTTTGAATTTTGTTTAAGATTTATAAGTTTTGCTGATATTATTTTTGAACTTTCGCCTTTAATGCCTTGTTTTAAAGCTGTTATAATATCTGCAAGACTCATATTATCGTTAATTAGATCGCGGGCTTTGCCGGTTAGCCGTGTTTTGACAAAGGAAACTGCACGATCTGCATGTCCTTCGGAGTTAGCTTGTAAAAGAGCTAGTGCATCCAAAAAGGACTGTAATTTGTCGTAAGAACCGTCAAATTCTGAAGGAATAAATTTACTAGCCAAGTTAAAAAATTCTATATTTGATAAGGCCATCGTTTCTTCCTCGTCTTCAGTTTCGTCGTCTAGAATGAGGGGATTAATTTTATCTAAAACTGACGCAGGCACTTTATATTTAATACCTAATGATTGAAATGATTTAACGTTTTGTCCCTAGCTTGGTAAAAAATTAGCTTGCAAGTCTGTCTTTGCTCTTCATTACAGGTAATCCAGGACGAAGCCAAAATACTAACTAAATTATTATAAAGTTCAATTAATTTGTCTCTTATTTCATTACGTATTTTATCTGATTTCGGAATTTGCTTTTTTATCGCCCTTTTGGATTCTTTTATAATCTCATTTTTTATATCTGATATTTTTGTATTAATTTCATCCCAATTGTGTGTCATTGAGGCATTTAAATAATAAAATTTATAAAAATACTTAATTTAATTCATATTAAACTATTAAACATTTCAAACTTATGTGTGTAAACTAAAAACATGTTACAAATTTAAATGGTGACAATCGCATAGATATCACTCACCAGTAGTTAACATAGTTATCCTTTTTTTTTCTTTTGTCACAATATCCTTGTAATTCACTGCACTAGTCACAACACTTCTCTTGTTTATTATACCCTCGCTTCTGATAGGGTGCGTTGCAAACTCCTCTTCATTGTTCGCCGGTGCATCTTCGTAATTTTTTGGGATGAAATTTACTGCCATTATTCCGAGTATGATGTAAACTGGCACCTTTACATCAGTCGGTGACGATTCCGTTGTGGGATACTTTCTGCTCTTGTTTGTTTGTGGCCCATTTTGTTTTTTCGACTTATTTACCTTTTTATTTAAGTTGAATTAATATATTCATTTTACCACTTTTAAATAATAATAAGTGGCAGGATCGCCATGTGGCGGAACCACAGGGGTTCCTTTGGTTCGTCGGTTTAAATAATACAAGTAGTACACTTAAATACTTCTTTATTCAAAGACGGTCAGGTTAGTTCTATTATAATAATGATCCCGTTGTATATGTACCTATATGTATATATATCTGTCTGTTGTCATCTCGGTGTCTGTCAGACTGCAGCGTAAGCATTAGCTTCGTACGTGCTTCTATGCGGCAATCGACCAAGTACGGAAGCGCAACAGACATGATCTAATATTACAATAAGATATGATAATATTGTGTATTACATACATCCTGTCAAGGTATACACTACACCCTGACCTAAGCCTAATATGAGATAGGGTCTCATATTAGGCATACTAGTTTTTATCGTATAAAAAGCATGTTTTTTGTCATCTTAGATGCCTCTCGAAACGAAACGCAAAAAGTGGGATGCTGTAATGATGATGCGAGCTGTAAAAGCAGTAAGGAATCGTGAAATGGGCTATAAAAAAGCTGCAAAATACTTTGAAGTTCCAAAAGGGACATTGGAACGTTACGTTAAGGATTCCGAAAAAACAGCTGAATCACTGGTAAACGTTCGTATGGGAAGAAAGCCCACTTTACCACAACACCTTGAAGATTTGCTGGTAAAATACTGCGTTGAGATGGATTCGAGGTTTTATGGTTTAAGAAGGAGAGATATTAAAAAAATGGCGTTTCGGCTTGCTATAAAAAATGGTTTAAACCATCCGTTTTGTTATAGACAACAATGTGCTGGTGATAAATGGTTAAGGGGATTTTTACGAAGACACACGCAACTCTCTCTAAAAAAGCCTCAAGGAACATCGTTCGCAAGAGTCAAGGGATTTAGTCCAGAAAACGTCAAACGCTTTTTTGAAATCTATGAACCTGAATTGTTGAAAATTAACAGCCAACCACATAGGTTGTACAACGTTGACGAAACAGGGGTCACTATTGTGCAACACAAGGTAGCTAAGGTCATCACACTAAAAGGGAAAAAGAATGTAGGAACTTTGACATCGGCAGAACGGGGGCATCTTATCACGGTGGTAACGTGCATGAATGCATCAGGCTCCTTCGTCCCTCCATTGATAGTTTGGCCACGAAAAAACATGCAAGATGCCTTGATGGAAGGGACTCCCTCAGGATCAATCGCTGCATGCCATCCATCAGGTTGGATACAAACAGACATTTTTACAATGTGGTTCAACCATTTTCTAAAGCACGTGAAACCTTCCGAAGATGATCCGGTGCTTTTATTGCTTGATGGGCATAACTCACACACCCGAAACATGGACGTCATAGACAAAGCTAGGGAACATCATGTATCAATCGTTTGCCTTCCCCCACATTCAAGCCATAAGATGCAACCGCTCGATGTCAGCTTTATGTTTCCACTGAAAACATTCTACGCTCAAGCAATTGAGGATTGGCTCCATTCTAACCCCGGCAAAGTTGTAACCAATTTTAATGTTGGTCGTCTATTTGGTGTTGCTTATAACAGAGCTGCTACTATGAATAATTCCATTAATGGCTTCAAAAAAACAGGATTATTTCCCTTAAATAAAAATGCATTTGGTGATGAAGACTTTCGTATCCACTCTCACAACTTTGTTTCCTCTGAAGCTGTAGATGCAATAACGCCCACAGGAAGTCCACAACCTTGTAGCAGTAGTGACAATGTGGAACGTATTAAACAAACGACAAATTCAAACAAGTTGTTAGTGACTCCTGAAGAAATAAATCCCTTGCCTACGTTAGCTAAGAACGACCCGTCAAAGCCAACAAGAGCCCGTAAAGCTGCTATTATCACATCAACGCCCTATAAAAATGAATTAGCTATGAGCATTAATAAAAAAGCTCCAGCACCTTTGAAAAAAACTCTATTTCCTACAAGAAACAAAGGAGTAGGTAAAGGGGCCCCTACAGGAAAAGGAAAGATGGATGAAAATACACCACTAGTTAAAAACCGGAGAAAAAATAACCCTAATTATAGCGATGATGACCTTGGCTCAAGTGAAGATGATGAAAGACTTTCTCTCCATGATAGCAGTGATGACAGCATTGGCGACAACGACGCTGAATGCCTTTTTTGTGGTTGTTTATTTTCAGAAGACAAACGGGGCGAGCAGTGGCGTCAGTGTAGAAGGTGTCTAAGATGGGCCCACGAAGACTGTGGGGCTGACGAACTTTTTGTATGTAAACAATGTGAAAAGTTTGAAACTAAAAACAAAAAGTAAACTAAACTTGTAGTGTAAACCAACTAATTTGTTTAAAATGTAACTTTTCTTTTTTACCTACTAGTGTACCTAGCTAACTGTTTTCTAATTCTTGTGTTCAATTTTATTTTTGACCTAGTTTTTATTTAGTAGGTAATTATTATTTATAGTTGTGAAATAGGGGTCTCATAATACGACCACTTTTTTTCAGACGCCAAAAATGTAGCACTTATTTTTATAATTAATACAAGGTAACCTGCTTAGCGTTTTTTCGATTTTTGTCATTGCTATGTGTAGTAAAATATATGCATTAAAAGAATATCACGTTGACATTGTAATTTCTTACTTACCTAGTTATATAACGATGAAAACCAAAAGGGGTCTCATATTCGGCATACTGACCCTATGATTTGATCGCTGCTGAAGCAAAGTATCATACTATTTGCTATACCAACTTTTTAACTTGAGTACCATCTGCTGATAAGAAGCCGCGCCAAGATGATCAAGTCACTCAGGCAATGAAGGAGATTTTTTGTTATATAGAAAATAATGAAGATTCTCAATTTACGTTGAAAGAACTTAAAGATGTCCTTACGGATTACATACCCGACGATAAGACGATTATTACAAAACTACAACAAAAGTATTTAACTGACATAATAATTACAAAAAAAATAGGAGCATTTACAATTATATCTTTCCGTGATACACAGGTTAATGTACTATCAAAAGCTTGGTACGAAAATAAAAAAAGCACCCCTGCAGAAGAACGTTTACGTATTGTAGAAGCTGCTGCGGCAATTATTAGGGAAGATATTAGATCATCTGTAGTCGAAACTAAGACGTATCCACCTCCAAATAAAATGCTAGATGGTATTAATGAAGAAATACCAAAAACATTATTACATTTTTTAGAAGAAATTATATTAAAGAATAGAAAAGGACAAGTAGATCATTTAAAAACAAAATGCACATCTATCAGTCACGCAATAATGGCTTCGATACGAGAACGATCATTTTCATCACAGCTACTATTAGGCCTTTCTGTCTTTCTTCACAGAAGATATGGATCTAAGAAATTATTGGATGTTTTATCAACTTTGGGATTTGCTGCTCCATATAGTAGTACTGTACAGTATGAAGTTTCAGCAGTTTACCATCCACAGCCTCGTATTTTACCATCAGAGTCAGGTGCATTGGTGCAATATGTTGGAGACAATGCAGATATTAATGTCAGTACTCTTGACGGTAATAATACTCTTCACGTTATGGGAATGATAAAAATAGTTACTCCAAAAGATGCTGTCATTTATGATGATCGTATAAAAAAATGTACAACTAAACCAAGTGCAAAAGAGTTGGCAGCAATATCACATGTATCTCTTTTAGCATATGAAAAGCCAGTTGTACCAGGGTACAGCAAGATTCAAGTCCAAAATGTACATGACGATCAAGTACTAATTGAAAAAAAATTTAATGCTGTTGATTTTTTGTGGTTATACGGAAAATGGAAGAATCTTTCACAGTTGCCAGGGTGGAATGGCTATCTTCAACAACTTACGAAAAATAATAAGAATTTTTCAACTTCTCAGGTTCTATTTCTACCTTTCATTGATCATCCGGCTAGTCATTTAGATACAATTTATACCACTTTACATTGTGCTATAAATATTGCCAAGTCACATCAACAAAAGACGTGCATAATTACATTTGATCAACCCCTGTACTCCAAAGCACGTGAAATGATTGCCGCGTCAGATGCAAACTCAGACTTGTCTAAAACAGTTGTCAAACTAGGAGAATTTCATATGCTTATGTCTTTTCTTGGATGCATAGGATATATAATGGACGGTAGTGGTCTTAAGGAAGCTTTAAGTACAATATATGCTACAAATTCGGTCGACAAAATGTTGAATGGTCACGCTTATGCAAGAAGTATTAGAGGCCATACATTATTACGACTTGCATTATCAATGAGGATTTTTGAAGAGATGAAGATTGAAGGTTGTATTTTAGATGAGTTAATTGAACAGATAACTAGTCGCGATGTTTCCTACGAAGATGTTGAAGGATGTACAAGTAGCTCCAACTCGTTAATTGATCAATTTCAAGATAAACTGAATGAATTAAAAGCTCGAGGTCCCACAGCACAGTTATGGGCGCAGTATTTTGAAATGGTATCAATAGCTCTAGATTTCATTCGTGCTGAAAGACTGGGACTTTTTAAAGAACATCTGGATACAGTGCGAAAAATGTTGCCGTATTTTCATGCTGGTGGTCATTTCCTATATGCGAAATCAGCTCATTTATATCTTCAAGATATGATAAAACTGGAGGAGACAATGGATGAACAGAGTTTTCAGAACTTTAAAAACGGATTCTTTACTGTAAAACGAACAGACAAATTTAATTCTGGTACATGGACAGACATGGTAATCGAGCAAAGTCTTATGAAATCTATGAAGACAGAAGGAGGAGTATCTCGAGGCCGAAGTACACAAGAAAGTGTTCTATGTAAGTGGTTATATGCTATGTATGCCACGAATACAATTTGTGAAGAAATTGAACGGTTTTGTAACATTTCTTTGGATTCTGTAGACCAACACGTTGATGCTAGAGATTCACGAATAAAAAGGGATAATACTGATGTTAATAAACTGGTTGATTGGTATACTCTTCATAATCCCTTTCCAAATACAAATCAGTTGGTATCCTTAGCTTCAGGAATCGTTGGAAATGACCAAATTAATTGTCATAGAGCCCATGAACTCGGATTGCAATCTATGGAAAAGATAATTGGTTTGAACTTTAATGAGATAAAGTTAAAACGCGTCGATAAAGTTTTGCCGCTTTCAGCCGTTAACAAATCTGTCACTATTAACGATTGTAAAGTCTCTGTAGATCCATTGTTACTTTTCCAGAGAATAACTGTAAGCAAAAAATTTGAAAGTAATCTACAAGAATATCTTCAATATGAACTAAGCCCGTATCCGACATCTTTATTTGACAGTAATGGCATGAGAAAAACCACGAAAGCGTCGTTATATGACAATATGATACCTGTCGATATCGAGCTTGATGAAAATAATGTAACATACATCATCGACGGTGGATTTCTTCTGCATCGCGTCGTATGGAGCAAAGACGATACTTTCTCCATTATTTTAGATAAATACATTCAATATTTACAAACACATTATGGTTCAGAAATTGTTGTTGTATTTGACGGATATTCGGACAATAGTAAAAATATTAAAGCAATGGAACAACAAAGAAGAACTGCTGCACTTTCAAAATCGTATGAAGTTTGTTTTGACGAAACAATGATTGTGCCAATCAGCCAAGAAAAATTTTTATCAAATCGGTCTAATAAAACAAAATTTATCTACATGCTTGTCGAAAAATTAAAAACTATTAATATCACAACAAAACAAGCCAGAGATGATGCTGATGTTCTCATCATCGAGACAGCTATTGCATTATCAGAACATCAAAAGACTGCCGTCATCATAGGAGAAGATATTGATTTGCTCGTTATTTTAATTGGGCGTACTCAATCACATCAACAGGAAATTTTCTTTAAAAAAGTTGGGAAAGGCAATGTTAAGACACAAATATACTCTTCCAAAAGTTTTGATCAATATCCTCATACTAAAAAACACATTCTATTTTTACACGCATTTAGTGGCTGTGACACAACTTCTGCGCTATTTAAAAAAGGGAAAAAAACTGTTACTAGAGCATTGGAGAAAATTCCCAATTTGGATAAACTGGTGGAAGTATTTCAACAAGAAAACTGCCCGGTACAAACATTATTTGAAAATGGAGTGCGCATCTTGTTGGCATTATATAATGCTCCAAAATCTGAGGACAACATTGATCATTTTCGCTACACGCAATTCATTAAATTAACGAAACTAAATAAACCTGTACAATTGTCAACGCTTCCACCAACAAGTGTAGCAGCTCATCAACATATAAAGCGCGTCTACTACCAGATTCAAACGTGGTTAGGGAATGACTTAGAACCTCAAGAATGGGGCTGGATGCTTGAAAATGGAATCCTGAAGCCCATAAGAACGTTATTACCTCCAGCACCAACCGAACTACTAAATATAATATTTTGCAATTGCAAAAATGGTTGTGGTTCCCGCTGTGGATGCCGAAAATCAGGGCTACTATGTTCTTTAGCTTGTGGCCAGTGCAATGGACAAGCTTGCCTGAACGCTGCACAATATCCAAGTAATCCCGATGAAGAAAACGCATACGATCCTGAAATTCTGGAGGGTTTGGAGATGAATATGACCGATAATGAGGATGATGACAATGAATTGAACGTTTTCGAGCGACAACAAGAAGAAGACGACGAAGAAGATGAAGATAACTAGCTTCTATTCACAATTTTATTATAATTAAAACCAATAAAAATTCTTATAACATTTAAACTGACATTTCAACAAATGTATAGTATGGCATATTTAATGATAAATAAAGATATGCATTAAATATATCCCCTTATTGTCTTTTTAACTGAAAATATATATTCCAGAATTAATAATATACTATAGTTGAATAGTTAAATATAAATAATTAAGTTACTGATTTTAATAAAATATCAACAATTAATAATTAGTCCATAAATAATGGGCATTGTTTAATAATTATAATAATTTAATAAATTATTGACTTTATATAACGTACTGATAACCGTAACTCGCGCTTGATCTTACATTGGACAATAAATGACTGTGCGCTACGCACTCTTCGCGCTCTATCTCAAAAACGGTTGATCGTATCAAAAAAAAACATGAAACAAAAATTGTAGAGAATTTTATACTCTACAACTTTTATATATCATTTAAGCCATAGAAAGCGAGATATTCACAAAAAACCGATTTTTATGACCTTTGACCTTCAATATCTTAAGACGCGGACACGGTATCATTTGTGACTTTTGAGAGAACATTTAGAACGACAAAATAAAGGTTTATACCAATTTCTAGCTTATTATCTTTCATTCCGAGGTGAAACCCCTAAAATGACTGGGCTATTGCATATTTTACAGAGGCGGTCTTACACTGCACGAGGCATTGGAAATTGCGTATGCAGATGAAGTTGACGCCATTTATATAGAACCACCTGATGCAGGTGTCCTAACTGACCAAGATTCGGGAGATGAGGATGGTGGAGGCACTATTGATAATTTACCAGGTGCACAACTTCGTGCTAATGCAGAAGTTGTTCTAAGAGGTAGAGATCGTGACGAAATTTTAGTATCACCTCAAAATGTTACCGATATCAAGTGGATATCAGGAGATTTGGAACACACACACAATAACTTTATTTCGCCGAATTACGAAATGTATAAACACTTATCCTGTGTAGAAATCTTTGAATTATTTTTCGATGAAGATATAATGAAGTTTCTTGTAGAACAAAGCAGTCGATACGCATTATTTACTAATTGTCAGGATCCCAAAATATCAATCGAAGAAATGAAATGTTTTTTGGCAATACTAATTATTAGTGGATATAATGAATTACCTGGGAAGAGATATTATTGGGATTCGGAAAGCGACATGAAAAACAATATTATCTACAATTCAATGAGACGAGATCGATTTTTGCAAATATCCCGCTTTCTACATTGTGCAGACAACTCCAAACCAGATCTGACTGACAAAATATGGAAAATGCGACCTCTTATGGATAAAATCAAGGAAAAATTCTTGGAGCATTTTCAACCTGATGAGGATTTATGCTACGACGAAAGTATGGTAAAGTATTACGGACGTCATGGTTGCAAGCAATTTATAAGAGGTAAGCCAATAAGATTTGGTTACAAGATGTGGTCCCTGAACACAAAATCCAAGGTTCCTAAAGTATATAGGTTGCCTATTAACTATTCAAGGTCGTCATTGGTCGCCATATTGCGCGTCATCGTGCCTACCCAGTACCCATATTATGCTGTTAAAGCCATTGTTGTGTGTTGATTATTACGTTGTTTTTGGTGTTTATGTCGGTTTTTCATTGTAGTTTCGTGTAATATTAGTTTTTAAAGAAAGACAATTAATAGTGTGTATTGTGTTTTATCGAATTTAACATATTAGATCTTCAGCAGGGTAAGTCAACAGTTATAACCTTAAATTAAGATCATGCAACATGTGGGCATTTATTGAATTGTGTGAATTTATATTTTTGTATCTACTTGTATTTCTTATTTCACCAGATGCCTGGAGGAAAAATATGTAGTGTTGCTATTTGCAAAAGCAATTCGAAGAAGGCCAAAGAAACTGGGGAAAACATCATGTTTTTTTCGTTTCCAAAAGACCCAGAAGTTAGAAAAGAATGGATTCGAAAATGTTACAGAAAAGATAGCTTTTCTGTGGAAAATAAAAGAGTGTGCAGCAAACATTTTAAGTCGGATGACTTTGAAGATGAGATGAAAGCCAGATTAATGGGCATTCAAGCTCAAAAGTTGAAAAAGACGGGTAATACTTACAAATGAAACCCATTTAGGAAATATTTACGCATTTATGTTTGTTTTTAGCGATTCCTTCATTGTTACTGCTCCCCCAGACCAGAGTTCACACAGAAAAACCTTTGTTGTCAAAACGATCTGAAAGAGCAGAAAAAAAACAGAGACAAGCCTGGGTGGAAAGTTTAATTGGAGAAACAAGTAAAGTTGGTGAACATGGTAAGTGCTAAAAGCTTTAAAATTGCATAATATACAATATTCATTTTAGAGACAGAGCCACAAGAGGTAGAGGTCCAAGAGCCACAAGAGAGGAAGATGTCTATGCTGAGCCATCCTGTAGCAAAGACTCTGATATACTTGAGCAGCTACACATCCTGCAGCAAGAGAATGTTCAGTTACGGGGTAAAGTGCTGCAGCAGGAAGAAAACACCGAAATGCTTAAAAAACGAATAATGGAATTGGAGAAACAGATTAAAGAATCTGACTGCAGTTTTGAAGATAGGGCCAAAACAGCTTTTATGCACTTCTTGACCCCAAATCAGATTGCAATTGCTTTGCAAAAAAAAACGAGAGCCCGTTGGACGACTGAGGAACTTTCCAGAGCTTTTACGATGCGATATTTGGGAAAACGAAGCTACATCTATTTACGAGAAACCTTAAAATATCCTCTTCCTGGAATCTCTACACTTCAAAAGTGGGCAGCCAACATTAATTTGAGAAGTGGAGTATTACATGATGTGCTTCGAATTATGGAAACCACTGGCAGGGTTCGAATCATTTACCAAAAAACCACAGTTTTGTCCTTTGACGAAGTGAAAGTTGCAGCTCTGTATGAGTATGATCAAAAAGATGATGAAGTTGTTGGACCTCATTCATACATGCAGATCATCATGGCTCGAGGACTTTTTGACAGCTGGAAGCAGCCAGTATATATTGGATTTGATGAAAAAATGACGAAAGAGTTGTTGGAATCCTTAATCAATTTATTGCATCAAATTCATTATAATGTAGTGGCATGTGTGTCAGACTGTGGCGGAGGAAACCAGGGATTATGGAAGGCACTCAATATTGATGTGGATAAAACTTTCCATCCACACCCTGCAACCCAGGAACCAATTTTCTTTTTTGCTGATGTTCCACATCTTCTGAAACTAACTAGAAATTGGTTTATCGATACCGGATTTGTTCTTGAGAATGGGAGACTCATTAATAAAGAACCAATACAGAAATTATTAGTGGAGACAAATACTGAAGTGAGTTCATGCCACAAGTTGACAGATTTACATGTCATTTGCGATAAAACACAGAGGCAAAATGTTAAACTTGTTTTTTTTTGTTTTCCAACACTACTGCTACTGCACTGAAGTATTATAAGCCTGGTGGAGATGATGACGCTTCTAATGAAGATGTATCAAATTTTGTACAGTTAGTGAACAACTGGTTTGATGTCATGAACTCCTATACACCATCACCAAAAGTGTCATCAAAAAAACCATATGGTTTAGACATCGAACAGCAAGACTACATTCTGGACACAATGAAATCGACTGTTGCTAATATGCTGTGTGTTGGAAAAAGAACTTTGCAAGTTTTTCAAAAGGGTGTGATAATGTCCACATCATCATTACAACAATTATTCCTTCATCTCAAGCAGAAGTTGGAAATAACTTATATATTGACCCATCGTCTAAATCAAGACTGTCTGGAAAACTTTTTTTCTCAGGTAATAATTATTTCAACATCTGAAAATAAAAGATTTACATGTATTTATTATGCTTCTAGTTGCGAAGTCGAGGTGGCCTACATGATCACCCATCTCCACTCAATTCATTATTTAGAATTCGAATGATCTTATTAGGAAAAAATCCTGGAATGGTGCAATCCCACACAAATGTTGAAACAAGCACAGATACTGGTCCTGAAGAATATTTGGTAGCTACTGCTTTGAAACAAGCAAGTATTACCAATATTTCTGTGGACCCAGCTGTGGATCCAGCAGTTGCAGGACTTCAGAGTATATTGGATTACGACAGTAGTACCACCAGTTCCAGCAGCTCATCGTCAAGGGCGTCAACTCGACGAGGAGCAAGTGAAAAAGACGGGCTTTTGTATTTGGCAGGATACATAGCTAAACAAAATTTAGCTGCGTTTCCCCATCTGGGAGAGTACACTTACAAGATGGAAACCATAAACATGCATACGTATAGTATGCCTTCGTGGATACAGAGTTTATCATTTGGTGGCCTTATCCAACCATCAAAAGAATGGTCGTCACAAGTAGAAAATTTGGAAAAATATTTTCTTAAATTTCATAAGGAGACAATTAGCAAAGGAAAACATGTTGTTCGGAGAACACTGCGATTTATTTTGACCAAGGTATCTGATGTACCAGAGGTGCTGGTTAAATCATTTTGTCGGCTTCGAATACTGATACGAATACGGTACCTAAACGAAAAAAGGGCAGAACTGAAGTTCCGTAAAAGGAAGGGATCTCCTACAAGATCTGAGCGCAAAATAGCAAAAAAAAATGAAAAAAATTGTCAATTAAAAGTAAAGTAAATTAATTTTTTGTAATTTGCAATATATAAAATTGGATAAAATCAAGTATTAATTATTTTCTTCCTTTGAAAAATCCTTTTTTCTAATACATGTTCATAACAATTCATTTAGCTACTTAGCAACGAATCCTCTAAATAACCATTTAATGGCAATGCAGCTTTTTTTTAAGCAAGAAACGTCGATTTTATAGTTAGGTTTCCATAACAAAGCTGTAGAGCAGTTTGAAATGGGCAGGCAGGATGACGTATTCCCGCGTATTTTATGCAAGTTTCTGATTGGCTGGAAGTTAGTAGGCAACCTATATACTTTAGGAACCTTGCACAAAATCGGGCTATTTACTAAATTTCGAAATGTATCAAGGAAACAATCCAAGACGTAACGTGCAATATGAGAAGGAGTTTGGTAAAGCCGCTGCACCATTAGTAACCATGTTGGACGAACTACCTGTAGAAAAAAGGAACTTGTGCTACAAAATCTACTTTGATAATTTATTTACCGGTTCTAGTTTACTCACTCATTTGAAGGAAAGGGGATATTTTGCGACAGGCACAATACGAGAGAACAGAATACCCAAGAGTTGTCCTCTTACAGAGAAAAGAGTGTTTAGCAAGAAAGTAAGAGGAACATACGAATCTGTGATTGATGGTGACCGTGGTATTTTATTTGCTCGTTGGATTGATAATGGTATCGTAAGTATAGCATCTACGTGTTACGGAATAAATCCTATCGCAAATGTAAAGCGCTACTGTCAGTCACAAAAAAAAGTCATAAACGTCCCAAGACCACACATAATTTCTCAATATAACGCATGTATGGGCGGTACAGATCTGATGGACGAAAACGTAGCGCCACACAGGATAAGTATACGAGGTAAAAAATGGTGGTGGTGTCTATTTTCTTGGATAGTAGATATATCAATCCACAATGCTTGGCAGCTTCACAAAAAATCTGGAGGTGATATAACACAGCTCGTATTTCGAAGGGAAATTGCTACAACTTATCTACGTACTTTTGGTACAGCGCCAAGAGGTCCTGGAAGAATGGCAGTTTCTAAATCAAGTGTATCGTGTAACAGGGTTGCTGACGGGTTACGGTATGATGGATTGGACCATTTAGTAACACCAACGCCGGAAAAGAAGCGTCGAAGGTGTGCTGGAGAAGGTTGTAGTTCAAGCGCACGCACAATGTGCAAAAAGTGCAATGTAGGACTGTGCGTAGATTGCTTTGAATTGTTCCACACACAATAATAAATACAGTATTCGAAAACTGAGATTTTTCATTTTTTCCAATGTTATGCATGCTATAGGTTACCCAACGCCTAGCGTTACCATATGGTAACACCACATTTTCGAAAAATGCTTACAAAAATAACGAATTTCATATTACTAACTTGTATTATGAACAAATACAACTCAAAGTACACATACAGTAAACAGTTTTTAAAACAAAAAATAATTCAGGCGCTTATGGGTTAAGGTGGATTTACACGGACGCGTCAAGCGGGATGACGTTACGCGTTTTTGTAAGTGACGTCACACTTTCACGGGAAAATTCTTGGCTTGCTTTCAAATTGAAGCGTTTTTTTCTTAAACGCAGGCGCGTAGTTAGAGCGCGAAAACGGTGAAGTGTTGTTTATACATCACATTGAACCTCATTACAAAAATTTATAAATCGAAAGTTTCTGAACATGAATAACGAAGAATGGAATTTGTTAGCGCAATTCTATTTCTTATATTTCTAACATGTAACTATACAGGTAAACAGTCATATATGAAAGTTAAAATGTGTAAGAACAATGATGTATTTTTAGGCACCACCACATAGTGGCTCAAATTTTTATAATTACAAAAACAATCATAGCATTGTTTTGATGGCTTGCAGTGGTGCAAAATATTGTTTTACTTTTGTGAATATAGGTGTGCAAGGAAGAAAAAGTGACGGAGGTGTGTTTAAAAATTGTGCATTAGATCAACTGTTAGAAAACAAGTCGTTATTAAGGGGCTTCGCTCACTATTTCTCTTATGGAGAATTCAATGTAATCGCCCGACATCATATCTCCGTCATTTGTAATGTTATCGGAGTGAACTTTTCAGATTGACGTTCTGCAAAGAATTCACTACGAAACGGATTTTTAAGATTTTGAAATTTTTGTTTCTTTATGTGTTTAATTGATCTGTTAAATTATGAAAAGATATGAATATTTGGCCTGGCAAATTATGGGAGCATAATGTAATTTTTTCAAAGTCCGTTTCGTAGGGAACAAATTTGACAAAATAACTATGGCGGTTGCATTAAAAAATTGTTTTAAATACTTGAGTTATAGCCTCGCGCGATTTCCCGATCAATAATTCTGTGGAGCTTCGGTGATTTATGGACCACCATAAACCTTACCCTAAACGTTGGCGACAGGATTGTATAATCTGACACTTAAATTTACAATTATTGCAGTATCGGCTCCGCAGACGAGTAATATTTACAAAAGTGAGAACACCGGGTAACAACAGGTGCCATGCATTTCCGGAACCTTCTTTTACCCAAATTAAAAATTTTAGACTTTGTGATTTATTAATCAACTAACAATTAATTAAATAATCTAAAAATAGTTATTTATTAAATTTTGTTCTCACAAAATTGTTCGTCTATGCTTTCGTCTAACTCGACGAACCGATCGGAAAATAATGCCTCCGCATAGCAAAATTAGATAGTGGGAATTTGTTAGGGAATGTAATCAGTTTTATCTCGGTGTCGGTGCTGTTGAGTTGGTGTTGTTCAATCAGTGATTTTGTGTTTAGTTGCTGCGATATTTCAAAGACTAATTTTTTGTTCCTAATAATTAACTATTTTATTTATCAGGGTAAGCAAAATATAAGCACCGCATTGTATTCCGTTTACAATATATTGATTTTTCTAATTTAACAATCGTTTTTTATGGCAGATTTATTAACATTATGGGACGTGCTAATAGTGAAAGAAAAAAACTTTCTCGTTCCAAAAGAAATAAAGGAAATGCAGATGCTCTTGTAGCATGGCGATGGAGACAGGTATGATTCATACTTTAAAAACAATGTTATAAACAACAATAAACATTATACCGAGCGATCATTTAAATTTATTATTAGAATGGGCTACGAATTTTAGATTAGATTGGCAACACTGAGTGTTGACAGTTTGAATTGTCAAAGCAACGCTTCAAGCGCAGCGTTGTTTAAACATTTTGAACCGTCACTTTGACAATTCAAAATGTCAACATTCAGTGTTGCCAATCTAATCTAAAATTCATAGCCCATTCTAATTATAAATTAAATGATCTCTCGGTATTAGCTATTAATCAGTTAGAATACCTGTTCACATTTTTTTTTTCTTCAGAAAAACCCTGAAAATCTTCAAGAACCTGACACCGTTCCTGAAACAATAAGTACTGTACAGCCTAAAGATAATTCTGTTCCCTCAACCTCACATGAAAATTTTAACCATAAAACCGAAAAATTTACTTTGGATAAAGAGAAAGTTGACGCACACAGTAAGTTTTTTAATGTTTTATTACTTATTGTGTTAAGATATGATTTTTTTATTTTAGCATTAATGGAAGGCAATAGAATTTTTAATGTAAAATATCTTTTTGAAAGTTTGGCCAAAATATGCAGTCATGGAAAACAATTCAGTTGTTCTTTCTCAAATTTGACTTTCAAGAAGGAAATTAGATGTGGTTTGATGACAAAACTTATATTCCAATGCAACATGTGTCTTGAGGTATTCGAGCTACACAACTATCCTCCAGAAGATGAGATGAACTTGAATTCCGCAGCAGTAAGTGGGATTATGTCTATCGGAGGAGGTCATTCAAATCTAGAAGAGCTACTGTCTTGTTTAAATATTCCGGCTATGTCTAACAGGACTTATCAAAAATGTCACAGTGAAATTGCTGAAAAATGGGAGCAAACTGCAACGGAATCAATGCGTCAGGTAGCTCTCAAAGAAGCAGAACACGCTCGACAAATTGGTTCTGTGGACGAAGAAGGTTATCCCCTAGTTCCTGTTGCAGTAGATGGTTGCTGGTCCAAAAGGGTCTACAGAAATGGTATCTACAACGCATTATCTGGCTGTGCTTCCATTATAGGGCTACATACTAAAGGAGTTCTGTATTCTGCGGTAAAAAATAAATTTTGTACATTTTGCAGTAGACGTAAAGGTGTTGAAAATATTCCTCACATCTGTACTAAAAATCACCTCGGTAGTTCTTCTAGTATGGAATCAGACATTTTAGTGGAGGGATTTAAAAAAAGTGTAGAAATGTACGGCATAAAGTACAATATTATGGTGGGTGATGGTGACACTAGTACTTATAAAAACGTTTTGACATCACGCCCTTACAATAATATTACTGTGGAAAAAATTGAGTGTCGGAATCATATATTAAGAAATTTTTGCAACAAACTTAAACAATTAACAACAAACACGTCATATAATAGAATAGAACGGAAACTGTTAGACAAAAATATTTTGCGCATGCGACGTGCTGTTAGAGGGGCCATTAATTATCGCAAAATTGAAACTGATAAAAATAAAGCAACCATCTCGTTACGTAATGACATATTAAATATACCACAACATTCATTCGGCAATCATAGTAAATGTGCTTCATATTGTGTGTGTGTGTGTGTGTGTGTGTGTGTGTGTGTGTGTGTGTGTGTGTGTGTGTGTGTGTGTGTGTGTGTGTGTGTGTGTGTGTGTGTGTGTGTGTGTGTGTGTGTGTGTGTGTGTGTGTGTGTGTGTGTGTGTGTGTGTGTGTGTGTGTGTGTGTGTGTGTGTGTGTGTGTGTGTGTGTGTGTGTGTGTGTGTGTGTGTGTGTGTGTGTGTGTGTGTGTGTGTGTGTGTGTGTGTGTGTGTGTGTGTGTGTGTGTGTGTGTGTGTGTGTGTGTGTGTGTGTGTGTGTGTGTGTGTGTGTGTGTGTGTGTGTGTGTGTGTGTGTGTGTGTGTGTGTGTGTGTGTGTGTGTGTGTGTGTGTGTGTGTGTGTGTGTGTGTGTGTGTGTGTGTGTGTGTGTGTGTGTGTGTGTGTGTGTGTGTGTGTGTGTGTGTGTGTGTGTGTGTGTGTGTGTGTGTGTGTGTGTGTGTGTGTGTGTGTGTGTGTGTGTGTGTGTGTGTGTGTGTGTGTGTGTGTGTGTGTGTGTGTGTGTGTGTGTGTGTGTGTGTGTGTGTGTGTGTGTGTGTGTGTGTGTGTGTGTGTGTGTGTGTGTGTGTGTGTGTGTGTGTGTGTGTGTGTGTGTGTGTGTGTGTGTGTGTGTGTGTGTGTGTGTGTGTGTGTGTGTGTGTGTGTGTGTGTGTGTGTGTGTGTGTGTGTGTGTGTGTGTGTGTGTGTGTGTGTGTGTGTGTGTGTGTGTGTGTGTGTGTGTGTGTGTGTGTGTGTGTGTGTGTGTGTGTGTGTGTGTGTGTGTGTGTGTGTGTGTGTGTGTGTGTGTGTGTGTGTGTGTGTGTGTGTGTGTGTGTGTGTGTGTGTGTGTGTGTGTGTGTGTGTGTGTGTGTGTGTGTGTGTGTGTGTGTGTGTGTGTGTGTGTGTGTGTGTGTGTGTGTGTGTGTGTGTGTGTGTGTGTGTGTGTGTGTGTGTGTGTGTGTGTGTGTGTGTGTGTGTGTGTGTGTGTGTGTGTGTGTGTGTGTGTGTGTGTGTGTGTGTGTGTGTGTGTGTGTGTGTGTGTGTGTGTGTGTGTGTGTGTGTGTGTGTGACCACGATAGCGGCCAAACCGCTGTAGATATCAATTCCAGTTTTTCAGTAAAATCGGTAGACCGGAAGTAGCAGTTTACTTCAGTGAAAAATTCGAATTTTGCCAATATTTCGTCAATTACTAAGTTTAAACAAATTTATAAAGAATTGAAATCTACTCAAAATTTAATTTGAGACAAATTATCTTAAAAAGGTGTTTCGAAATTCCAACCGGAAGTAGATCTTTTACTCTTATCGAAAATCAGTTTTTTGCGAATATCTCGCAAGTCATGCTTTCTAGGCAGGTACATTACGAGTATAAAAGTATTTAAATTATGATTTTAAATATCTTTTGTATAAAAAAAATTCGGACCGGAAGTACCACTTTTACTCTTACCGAATAGCGATTTTTTGCAGATATGTCATAAATTATGCATTCTATATATATTTATTAAGAGTACAAAAGTATTTAGAGTTGAATTTGCAATATTTTTTGTATACTTGAAATTTCAAAATTCGGACCGGAAGTGGCACTTTTACTCTTAGCGAGTAGCACTTTTTTTCGAATATCTTGCAAAGTATGCATTCTATAGCGATTTATTAAGAGAATGAAAGTACTTAGAATAGGATTTTGAATAAGTTTTGTATAAAAAAATTCTTAAAATTGTATAGTTTGAAACGCTCATACGTATAAGAAAGTCGTGTGGTGGCCACACCTAATTTTTTTTAAATGTCTTCAGAATTTTGTTATTATACAAGCGCGTGTATTTATAAGAACATGTTCTCTATGCTTTGAAAATAAAAATATTTGTTAAATTGTTTCAGTAATATTTACAATATCTCCTTTAATTAGTTATAAAATTAGAGTAATATAATTTACGAATTGATTAAGCCAACATTATTTGCCGCTGTACAGATAAAGATATATTTTTTTTATTGATACACCCTACATTTAATGACGTATTCTACAGATAAAATTAGAAGAATTTTATGTAAAATGTACGTAAATAATAATTTTTCCAAATTCGAAATTTACAGGAAGAATTAAAAAAATTAAAGCTTGCTTCACTAGGTGACATGGAAACACACAACTTATTTAACTGTCAACAAAAATATTTGACTGTGAAATAGAAAAACTTTAAATATCATGAAATCATACTCATATTCCAGTTTCGACATACTCTGATATAGTTTACTTTCTACTTTCATATATGTAGTATAAGGAAGTATTGTAATGATGAAAATTATCTTGGACCTCGAGATTTTTGCAGATGTCTACATTTAGAAGCCCCTCTGATAAGGAAAAATTAGTTTTACAAAAATCTCTCCCTCTCTCTCTCTAACCATGTTAGAGGCATTATCATTAATATTTGAATATAATTTTGTACAAACAAAATATTTTAATTTATCCAGTTCTTTATTACCAAAGGTTCATTATGTTACAAATGTTAGATCTTCAGTAATTTTTGGCGGTTATTGGAATAATTTTGAAACTATTCTATTACTCTGTTAATATAAAGTAGTAATTAAGTAATACTTTAATGGATAAGCTTTAATGTAAAATATTATACGAAGATTTGTGGGACTGAAAATTGTTATCTTTAGTTTGTTAAAATTAGTGTTTTTACATATAAGATTTATACATATAGTTTAAGTTATTTATTGAAATGAGTTATTTAATATAGATATATAAGTTAATGATAAAATTAGTATAAGTATCTGTAAGATTAAGTTTTTAAGGTGAGGTTAGGGAATTCGGCAGATTAGATTTTCGCCTATTTAATTAAAAACATGTCTTTTTGATTATAATTTGAAGTCTAACCTACCCAATGAGGAGTTAAATCCCCAGTGGGATTTGCTGAAGAGCATATCATCTTCTAAGGTTACACCCTAGCCAAAAACACTATGTTTAACACTCTTTTCTGTTTTTCTACAGGCTTCTACTGAAGATGAAAACTTAGTTGACGAAATTTTTATATCTTTCTAATTTTTGTGGTAAGGGTCTTTTCCTTTTGCATTTTGTTTCAGATTTGAGCCGCAGGCTCCATCCATTATTGGATGTCTTTCCTCAACTGAAAAAGTTCAAAAGGTGGTAAATTTTCTTCCAACGAAGAGGTGATAGAAGCTTTGGAATCCTGGTTTGCAGACCAAAATAAAAATTTCTTTTTGGAAGGTATAGAGGCGGTGCAGGTTTGTTGTAGTAAATGTATCGAATTAAAGAGAGTATGTTGAATAATAAAAGATTTTGACATTCAAATTTTGTTTGCTTCTATAGTAGGCTAAGAATTTTTCAATACATCCTTATAGATGTGTTAAAAATCTAATATATATTAACATAATATAAATGTTAATAGTGAACTTTGAAGTTTTGGGCTAAAACAGTGAAAAACTAAGTACAAATAACTCATAAACAATTGAACAAATTAAAATATTATATTGTATCATCTTTAACTTAGAATAAATATGTTGAAGAATTCATAAATGCAATACATTAGGCGTTTCAAATTTTAAAATTGTAGATTACTGTAAAAGAATTAAAAATTATGTATGTTTGTAATGCTTATAGAAGTTATACAAATATCATTATGCACCACGTTTTCTTTATTTTATGTACTTTAGGAAATATTGACAATCCAAGTTTAGGTGGACACCTGTATAATAGTTGATTAATGATACAGTAAGAAAGTATACTAATATAATGTGCATGTTGTTTAATAAAACTATTGCTAGTGAAGAGCTTAATTTCAATTATAAGTAATAATCAATTTTTTTGAGACTTTGTTCATCAAGGAATCACAAACTAATCACTGGTCTGATAGGAGTAGAAAAAACCATAACTATCTGACTGATTTTGCAGCATTTGATTGCACCTGAAGATTCTGTAATTCCTCTATGAACATATCTATAATTATATAACTTACCTTACATTGAAAACTTTCCAAATATATCACTACAACGCACAGTGTTCTGCTTAATACCTGCCAGGGCTGAATCCAAGACAAGCAATAAACAGGCAATTACATCTTTAATAACACATTCTACGATAAGTATGTAATCCATTTCAACATCTCCATTCAGGCTGTCTTATTATTCTCCACTAAAGTACAAATTTTAGTCCTCTTGAGTTAGTTTTGCAGTGAAACACAAGAAAGTGTTATTCACAAATACTCCTGGCAGAACTGATGCAATACATTCAATTTAAAAACCTTGATTTGTCTTCGATAACTAGGAATCTTCCTCCGTTTATTTGCCAATGACATTCTGAAGTATTGAGCCCAGAGAATCAAACATCACACCTGAAGCTATAGCTTTCTAAAAAAATATCCCAAACCATCCAAAGGAATCTCTGATTTCCAAATTAGCATGTCATAATGCTCCATGTACATTGGCATCTGCATTGCTGCAGGTATTTCAGTTGAAATAATGAACAAGGATTCAACAATGTGATGCAATAGCCTTCGTAATATGCACAATCTGTTAACAAAATTTACAAAGATTAGAAATAGTTAAAACATTACAATTCACTAATTTATACACTAAATTAAAGTTAAAAGCATCACAAGTTGTTGCAGTACTATGTTTGTGTTGTGTACCTAATACTAATAAATTCAAATCTACTACGTAGAATGCATCATTTATGAGTATTATATATTCTAAAATTGGTTATTATTGACAACAAAATTAGAAGAGAAGAATTTAGAAATAACAGTAAATCAATAACACATTGTTTGCGTTCCTACAATTTCATTCAAAATTATTTGTAAAATATACTATTAAAAATTAAAGTGTTTTGTTTCTGTTACTTGCATCTATCCAATAAACATGAAATAATAACAATGTATTAGATACACACTGTTATATGTAGGTTTAGGGCTATGTATTCTTAATGACTTCTACTGACTCTTAATTCTATTTTACATTTACTCATTTGTTGCATTTTTTTACTAACGAAAATTATTTGGATTATCAAACTTGTGTTTTTTGTGAAAGATATTAACATAATTTTAAGGTATTATGTTCAAGCCTGTATACTCCTATACGCAATATAAGCTAATTCTCAATAGTTAACAATGTTGTAATATTTATATAGTTTAATCACGTTAGCAACTGACATAAGCCAATAAATTAAAATGTTGGCTTTCATATAATTGTATTTTAGTAGCGGAAGCTATGTATCATGAAATATTAATTAATAAGTTTAATTTTATTGTCCTAAAGTTGTTCCAGTCGGTGCCAACCTATAGTGGCATTCAGTAATTATCATTAGTTCGTAAATTTGGTCCTATCTATATGTCTTACTATTCATAAAGTATTACAACAATTGCTCTAGATATATAAACTTCATTGGTAACAGTAGGTGCATTAAAACACCAATCTACCATTAATAACTTATTTTCCTTACAGTTCCAGCAAGCTTAACAACTGGATGTAACTGCTAGTATAATAATTAATACAAAATAAAATTATGTGTACTTACTCAGTAGTCAGTTGTCAAATTCATTTATAGATCTTCTTGTTTGGCACTTCAAATGATGGTACATAATTATAATTTGAGATGATGGAAAATGGTGTATATTTCAGATTCGTAGATGTAGTGTAATTCAGCATGGCCTACAGTAATACTAATTTCAAACAACTTTATCATCCACATAGTTACCAATTTGAAATTCTTCTTTAGCGATCGTGGAGTAAACACTAGGTTGTCTTCTGAAAACCACATGTTATTTGCATTATGTTTCTCAATTTCATCAGCCACTACAGTACATTATACCACACACCATTGCATTCCTTTCTTTATCTATGATTCACCTATGATTGCATTTCTTATGCCTCATGGCGTGAACTAGTGATGAGAGCAGATATTGGTCACAGTGATTTTTCACAGTGATTTCGTAATCACTGTTTTCACCGTTTGCAACTTCTTGGAATCACAGTGATTAAGTTCGTATTTATTATGATGAAAAGGGTTCTTTTCAATAGATGCAAACAAATATCTTTTTGATGTCAAGAAATATTTCTGCTTGCGATTCTAGGATTTACTTCACTTTAAATAATATATTCAATTTGACATAAATATGTTTCACTATAGGTTGTAACGAAACAATTCTTTCAATGTTACTTATCGGATAGGCAAAGTCGATTACGTTCTAACAAAGTTAGTAAACTTATATTTTCATAATAATAAATAATCATTAATAATGTAGTTTAATACCACGCGATCATTTAAATTTTAAATTATAGCAGGCGGGATTTTTTTTATTAACAATTCAAATTGTACCAACTTTAAATTTCACAGCCTGCTCTAATTTAGAATTTAAATGATCGCGCGGTATATTAATAATTTACAAGTGCCTAAGCAAACTTTATATTTCATAAATATAATATCAGAAGAGAAACTGAAATGAATTTAATTATTGCATATAGGTATGTACAAATAATAAATAAAATATACTTCATTGCTTGGAGTTACTTTTTACTTATTTTCTACTTTATAAGTTATATTTATTATCCATACACATTTTGTGCATTTATTTTGTACATACATCATCTATATAACTAAAAACATGTCATCATGTTACTTACTATATATTGTTAATTTAAATTTTTTTCAAGTCTTTTTGCACGTTCTTGTGTTTTATAATGTGTTTATAATATAAAACATAAATTAAATGCAAAATACCTACTGATATACCTAATTTGCGTATATTAATATTTTATAACCTATTAGGTAGTTTATCATCAATTCAATAATTTCCATTAGGTATATTTTATACGTATAACGGGAATTTATTGTGTTAAGATATTCATTTTCACCGCGAATATATTTTCACTACGCATATAGTTAAACAATTCAAAGAGCTGTTTAAAATCGAACGGTGAAACATGGGCGAAAGCAGGAACCGTTTATTTTCACCGAACTAAACATCTCGGAGAACGCGGCGATTGAAAGAGCTGTTTCAAATAAAGCGAACCCAAGCAGCAAAATCACAATTTTAGAGAAGGATGAAAATATATATTTGCTAATGTAGAACAAGTGTGCATATAGTGATTTTGCTACTAGGGAAGGGCGAAAGCAGGAGCCGTTTATTTTCACAAGAGCTGTTTCAGATAAAGCGAACGGCGAAAATAAACGGTGAAAATAAACAGTGAAAATAAACGGCTCCTGCTTTCGCTGTGATTAAAAGAGCTGTTTAAAATCACCGCGATTTTAAAATCGCTGTTTGCTTTAGAACGGTGAATGAAAAATCACCGTGCACAGATTGCGTAATAGCGGCAAATCAAAATCATACTGCGCATACGCGGGAAATATATATCAACATTGCAAACGTAAATTGACTAAATTAGGGATGCGCACGATATATCGTTTATAAAAAAAATAGGAATGGTTTCTTTTCGATAATGATTGAAATGGTTATATTTTATTTCATAATATGAATGGCATTCTACTTATATACTATAAAAAAAAATGTGCTGTGGCCACCACACGACTTTCTTATACGTATGAGCGTTTCAAACTATACAATTTTAAGAATTTTTTTATACAAAACTCCTATTCTAAGTACTTTCATTCTCTTCATAAATCGCTATAGAATGTATACTTTGCAAGATATTATCAAAAAAGTGCTACTCGCTAAGAGTAAAAGTGCTACGTACTTCCGGTCCGAATTTTGAAATTTCATATATACAAAAAATATTGCAAATCCAGTTCTAAATACTTTTGTACTTTTGATAAATATATATAGAATGCATAACTTACGACATATTTGCAAAAAATCGCTATTCGATAAGAGTAAAAGTGGTACTTCCGGTCTGAATTTTGAAATTTTTTTTATACAAAAGATATTGAAAATTATGTTTTAAATACTGTTATACTCGTAACGTACTTCTCTAAAAAGCATGACTTGCGAGATATTCGCAAAAAACTGATTTTCGATAAGAGTAAAAGACCTACTTCCGGTTGGAATTTCGAAAAACTTTTTTAAGACAATTTGTCTCAAACTTAATTTTAAGTACATATGAATTCTTTATAAATTTGTTTAAACTTAGTAGTTGACGAATAATTGGCATAATTCGATTTTTTCACTGAAGTAAACTACTACTTCCGCAATGTGTCGTGTTCGTACGCCAATTAAGTTGGTAGTATGGATTTTACTTTTCTAAAGTTGATGAAATCCAGTAGTGGAGTATAGGACGGCATCAGTGCTGCCAATTGTGGGTATTTTACCCGAAACGCGGGTATTTTAATCAGACTGTCGGGTAAAATTGTGAAGCGGGTAAAATCGGGTATTTTCACATAAAACAATTACAATTTCCTTTTCTTAACTCGATTTAGTCAACATCAGATATCAATATGTATTTTATTGTCTATCAAATCTAAACGCTACAGAAATATTGTTGATGCATTTATGCAGCAATTTATCAATTTCAGTGACTTGAAAGAAAAACATTCAGGAAAATTTATTTATTATAAATTTGTTTAAACTTAGTAGTTGACGAATAATTGGCATAATTCGATTTTTTCACTGAAGTAAACTACTACTTCCGCAATGTGTCGTGTTCGTACGCCAATTAAGTTGGTACCTAGTATGGATTTTACTTTTCTAAAGTTGATGAAATCCAGTAGTGGAGTATAGGACGGCATCAGTGCTGCCAATTGTGGG